>JBBPBX010042638.1:0-19574 GCA_038048925.1 Garcialebias charrua | reverse complement strand
TTAAATTTTTCTCTCCATGCACTAAGTGTTTGACCTCCAGGGATGCCAAGGGAGTTCCCTGACTGCCCGATCCGACTTTTGCTGAGTTTCTGTGGGTTTTGGAAGGTTTCGGCGCACCTTTAAACGCGATTATCTGGTTTTGTGGAGCTCGGCCGGCCATGTCGGAGCGACGAGTGCGTCCGCCTCGTCGTTACCGACCTTGGGCACGATGTTTCTGCCCTGGTACATGGTTCCGTCGGTCCAGAGCGGACCTCCAGGGCGCCCCGGGGGCCTTTCTGGTTCGTGTACCCAGCAATGGAGCCTCGTTCTGGGGCTTCTGAGCAGCGATGGCCGGCCTGGTTCTCAGTGGAGCTCCGGCGCGCGCCGGGGACCTTCGGATGGCTTTATCCGGAAAACGAAGCGTCTGGCGGACTTTTCGTCTGTAGACCGCGGGCGCGGTTATTAATTTCCCACGCACACGTCACATCTGAAGGAGTTTGGATCTGTGTGGTTTCTCATGTGTGTGATTAAATGTCGCTTTATTTTAAATATTTGTCCACATTCATCGCATTCAAACTGTTTCTGCTCTGTGTGGATTCTCATGTGTTTGTTTAAATTACTCTTACGGCTAATCATTTGTCCACATACATCACAGGCATAGTGTTTCTGTTTAGTGTGAATTAGTTTGTGGTTGATTAAATATGCCCTTTGAGTAAAACTCTGTCCACAAACGTCGCATCTAAGAAGCTTCTGTTTCGGGTGTGTTCTCATGTGTTTGTTTAAACTATTCTTATAATTAAACTTTCGCCCACACACATCACAACTGAAGGAGTGTGGATCTGTGTGGATTCTCATGTGCTTGTTTAAACTACTCTTAAGGTTAAACGTTCGCTCGCAAACGTCACAACTGAAGGAGTGTGGATCTGTGTGTATTCTCGTGTGCACGACTAAAGTTGACTTTTGGCTAAATCCTTTCCTGCAAAAATCACAAGTGAAAGGTTTTTCTCCTGTGTGGACTCTCAGGTGTCTGCTTAGATCTGCTTTACTGGAAAATATTTTACCACAGTCATCACAAGTAAACAGTTTTGGTGTCGTCTGTTTCGTCCTGTGTGAGTCTAAGTTTAGCTTCGCTCTAAAATGTTTCTTTTTAATTAAAGAGCGGTTTTTAGTGGTTAACCCAGAGTCTGACGAGGGGCTCAGCTGAGAGCCAGGATTGTTTTCATCCTCGTCATCCACAGTGACTTCATCCAGTGAAACATCTGGATCATCTTCATTAAGATGTAAAGCTGGGTTCCAGGTAATTTCTATTTCTTCATAATTTTTATCATCAACCTCTTGTTTCATCTGGTCAGCTGAGCTGATGATCGGAAGATCATCATCCTCACTTGTAAACCTGGTGACATCAGTCTCCTCCACACTGGTCGAGACATCGTCTACTTCAACGACCATGAGGAGGGGCTCAGGGTCCTGCTGGTTCACATCAGGCCTCAGTTTTTCAGAAGATTCTTCTTTTATCGCCATCTGCTGAACATCTGCAGGGAACATTAAATCACATGCACAATATGAACTTCTTAACAATTAAAAAATAAATCTCTTCATGATGAGTGGATGCTGAAAATACGAATTGATATATAATGATTACCACCAGTTCTTTGGTCACAGTGAACCAGAGAAAACTACGTGGAGCCAGACTGTTACAAGCATGTTCATCTTTAGTCTTACTGCTGTGATAAAAATAACTACTGTATTTTTCACTGGATGAGTATTTTTTTGCATAAAATAGCATGCCTGTTACTAATACAGCGAAGTGACGTATTTATGTTTTTTCCCCATATTTCTAACCCAATTTTTGGCTGAGATCTGACGATTTTGTTCATTCTGACATGGAAATTATTGAACACTACCATTTTCAGCCACTAGATGGCCCTCCACTAATATGGCAAGCCATGTCATACTTGCCATACCAAGCCGCCTTCTCTTGCTCTGGAACTCCTGGAGCAAACATCATATCAGCTGCATTTCACTGCGCTGCCCAGAAGAAAAACAGCTGATTTGACTAGTGACGAGACCATGCTAGAATGAACTCCAGTAAGTGGAGAAAATATGGAAAAAATATAATAAAGAATGGGAGAAAGACATGCAGCACACTTAAATGGATCCAACCAAACAGTTTGCTGTTGAAAAATAATAATAATAATTTGTATGCATCCTTTATGATCGTCTTATGTTGTCATTGTTGTCATCACTCTTTGTTTAAAATTCAGGTATCTGGTACATGAGTCCCCGAGGCTCAATGGGATTAATTCATTCAACCTTTATTTAGGCAGGTAATTCCGTCGAGCCACGAGGACTCATTTACAATAGAGACCTGGCTACAAACAAAGAACGATGACAACAGCAACAGTAGATTTTCCTTGGACAATCAACAATAGACAATCATAAGAGAGAAATACAGTATTTTTTTTTATTTTTTTTTACAAGTTAAAACAAACATGTCAAATTAGCAAAACAAACAGATTATAAGGCAAATGTAGAAAATCAAAAACAGGAACATGTCTGCATTGGTTTTTGCCAGGACTCCCAACAGATTCTTAAAACCATTTAGAGGTCAAGGTCGAGAGCTTCAGATCTTTTTGTAAGATATTCCAGGAAGCAAGGAGTAGGAGTAGGCCCTTTTGCCAAGCTCAGTCCTCACTGATGGAATTAAAGGTTGAATTGTTTATGTTTATGTTTATGTTTATTAAATTTGTTCATTTTTTTACAAAAGAAACAATACAAGGCAATCTCATAATGATAGTGTACAAAATGTAAAAAAATGAAAGGTGGCAGAAAGAAGAATAAATCTTATTATATCTGCCCCTTATCTCCAACAATCAGATTAAACAACAGTAGTCAAACCATGTAAACAATAATAATCTTCAACCAACTTTTTCCAACAATCAGGTTAAACAATAATATTCTTCAACCAACAGTACAAAATGACTAACTCTTTCTAATTTTCTAACTAATACTAATACAGTACAAAATGACTAACTCTTTCTAGTTTTCTAACTAATACTAATACAGTACAAAATGACTAACACTTTCTAATTTTCTAACTAATGCAATACACATTACGTTATTTCACATATATTTTTTTAACATATTTGTTTTGATCATTTTTTTAAATGTAAACATTGACTTGGCATTTTTAACTACATTCTCCAAGCCATTCCATAATCTAATTCCCTGGATTGAGGTAGAACGTCCCTTCAAACTGGTTCTGAATTGTGGTTTTACAAACAACTCTGTTCCCTTAAGATTATAACAACTTTGTCTTTTAACAAAGTGCATTTGGATATTTAAAGGTAATGCATTATTTTGAGCTCTATACATAACTGATAAGATATTATAGTCTACCAAATCATGGAACTTCAGTAATTTTAGTTGATAAAATAATGTACTTGATGGATGACGGTAATGCTTTCTAGTGATAATTCTTACAGCTCTTTTCTGTAATACAAAAATAGGCTTTGTGATTGTTTTACACGCATTCCCCCAAACATCAATACAATAGATTAAGTGTGGAACAATGATTGTGTTATACAACAAATACAGAGCCTTATCATTCAATAGGTCTCTGACTTTGTACAGTACTGCTATCGATTTAGCTATTTTTATTCTTACAGAATTTATGTGTTGTTTCCATGTCAGTTTGTCATCAATGATAACACCCAAAAACTTCATCTCACTCACTCTACAAATCTCAACATCCTCAATTTTGAGTGGAACATCAACAGTTTTCTTTCTATTACCGAATATCATGTAATTAGTTTTCTCTAGATTTAATGATAATTTATTTATTTTAAACCAAGTTTGTATCTTTACAAATTCTGTCTTTATCAATTCTAACATTTGTTCTATATCTTCACCTGAACAGAAAAAAGTGGTATCATCTGCGAATTAATGTTACATTTGCAAAAAAATTCAATTCTAGCGTTAAAAGTATGTCATTCAAAGTGTTTAGCATAATTTTGCTGTTTATATGTAATGCCATAATAAATGTATGTTTATACTGTTTAAAAACGGCCTCTGTTTTAAACAATGGGGTGGGTTGCCAGTTGGGCTTGAATTCATAGAGTGGACTGTTTGCTTTGGGTTGTTTTCTTGGAGCTGGTTGCTTGTTGCATTTACTGATAGCTTTATTATGTTTAGTGGCACTAGATGCATTTTACTCTGTTTTTATTTTTATTTTTTACTGTAAAGCACTTTGGTCGACTTCGGTTGTTTTTATGTGCTATATAAATAAAATTGACATTGACATTGTTTCTATCGCAAGGTCTGGCAACAATGCCAGCCCTGCCACGAGGCAGTGTTGCCAGGTGTACGATAATTATCGTATTTGTACGACAAATTTGCCCTCTGTACGATGTAATAATATAATAATAATAATAATCATTTTATTTAAAAGCGCCTTTCAGGACACCCAAGGACACTTAACAAACCAATACAGTGCAAACATTATCAGTGACAAATTGAAATATAAAATACATAAAGATTATAAAATGCAAAATAATAAAAATACATTTAGTAAAGTTAATGATAAGCTAGTCTAAAGAGATGTGTTTTCAGGGCTGTCTTGAACAGAGAAAGGGAGGTGGTGTTTCGAAGGTCTGGCGGTAGAGCGTTCCAGAGGTGAGGGGCAGAGCAGGTGAAGGCCCTGCTCCCCATGGTGGAGAGGCAGGCAGAGGGTACATGGAGATTAGGAGGGGTGCACCAATTTCAATTTTCTGGCCCATCACCGATTTTTAGAAAGTCTGACCTGCCGATTCCGATACCGATTTTCAGGTGTGAAAAGGTCAAAATGTACCTTAAATTTTCCAATCTTAATTTATTGTAAACAAAGTGTAACTATAAATAAATCAGCTCATTTTACTCTTTCACTTGTTACATTCTAAATTAATTTTTATTTTCATTTAAAATTTTAAAAAACAAAACAAAAAAAAGATAATGCAACATGTGTAACATTTTCAAGTCAGTGGGTAATAAGAAATAACACTTGCACAGGTAAGTTTGTCCTCACAGACTTATTCCAGTCACTTTTTCATTAGTGGCAGGGTTTTCTTGATGAACAAAAGCATTTCTGCTTTGTCACCAGACAGGCGACTTCTTTTCACATCCACTACATGTCCAGCCAAGCTAAACAGGCGCTCGCTTTCAATGCTTGTGCATGGGGCAGAGAGATCGGTTTGGGCAAGTAGAGCAAGATGAGGGAAACAATTTTCATTAATCCTCCAGTAGACCAATGTGTCCTGGCTCCTTTCAACAGGAACCTCCGATAGGTAGTTCTGTACCTGCATAGCTGAAGGGCTGGCCAGCTGCTGCTCCTTTTCAATGTTCTCCTTTAAGATTTCGTTGTGAACTGCAAACAGTAGACCACACCTTTTTGCTGCAGATTCATCTCAGGAGGCCCCACTTCAGAGAATGTTCCTGCAGCAGGTGTGCATCTGGTCCCCCACTCTGCTGAGAAGTAGTGATTCTTGTACCTTGTTTTGCATAAACAAAGAAAGATGGGTCAATCATTGTGTTTTGTATACATTAAAAAAAAAATTTTAATTGCATGTAAATAAAGAAATGCATATAATTTATAATTTACATGCAATTTTAAAAAAAACATTTAAATTAAAAAAACATTTCTTGATTGAAAATTTCAATAAATAAATTTTTATTTTAAATTTAATTTAAATGTTTCTTGAAATATAGCAGTAGGTTAAAAGTAATTGTGACTAACATAAATATTCACAGTTACTTACCTTGGATCCATAGTAGTGGCCAAGATGTACAGGGGGTCATCATGCTCAATGTTGATGAATCTTCTCACAACAGCCTCCAGCAATGTAGCTTTGGCTTTACCCACACCACGGTCTGTGCTTGCTTGCCACTTGATTACGTTTGAATTGTTTGTCAATCCACTGTGCAGTAAAACTTAACATGGACATTAAACTTACATCAGAAGTCCAGATGTCTGTTGTAAAGCTGAGTGTATTTGGATTAGCTTTTAGCAGGCTGCGGGTGTCTCTCAAAGCTTGGCCCAACATCTCCGATAATGAAACATCAGAAAAATATCTCCGCCTCGGCATGTTATATCGTTGGCTCACGTGCTGCATTAAGCTTCTAAAACCTTTGTCCTCAACGACTGAAAAGGGCTGGTCGTCTAATGCCACAAACTCCATCACTTTCCTCGTAGTAGCTTTGCTCTTTTCGTTGTTCATAAAAGTTAACAGCAGCCCACAGACTGGCTCTTTGTTAGCGCTAGCTTTAGCATTAGCTTGGTTGCTCGCTTCAAACGTTGCACACTTGGCTGCGTGGTAATTTCTTAAATGGCGAACAAGGTTTGTTGTATTAAAGGTTTTTGTTGTGGCTCCACCACGACTTACTTCGGCTTTACACAAGTTGAGATCTTTTGCTCATTTTAAAATAGTAGAACTTCCAAACAGACAACATGGCTGCTCCGAGTGACCTGTGTTGACTGTGTTAACGCGCATGTGCAGACGTGACCTGGTGGGCGGGTCTGCCAGTCAGCCCCCTCTCCGCCCCCCCCACCCCCTCTCTCACAGCAGAGAAAAAAGGGACAGCGGCTGATTTTCAGACCTTTGCGGCGATCGGTGGATAAAATCGGCTTCTCATTTAACGATCGGCCGATCGCCGATTTCCTCAAATTAAGGAAATCGGGGCCGATCGATCGGCCGGCCGATTTATCGGTGCATCCCTAATGGAGATGTAGCGAAGAGGAGGATCTGAGAGAGCGTGATGGGATGGAGATTTGTAAGAGGTCAGAGAGGTAAGGAGGGGCAAGGTTGTGGATGGCTTTGAACGTGAGAAGTAGAATTTTGAAGATGATGCGTGATTTAACCGGGAGCCAGTGGAGCTGCTGCAGGACAGGAGTGATGTGGTTATAGTAGGAGGTTTGAGTGATGACACGGGCAGCTGAGTTCTGGACCATCTGTAACTTGTGGAGAGATTTGTTGGGGAGGCCGTAGAGAAGGGAGTTGCAGTAATCGATACGGGAAGTCACAAGACTGTGCACCAGGATGGCTGTGGAGCGGGGTGAGAGAGAAGGACGGAGACGGTTAATATTACGGAGGTGGAAATAGGCAGACCGAGTAACATTGTTGATGTGTGAAGTGAAGGAGAGAGTGGTGTCGAGGATGACACCGAGGCTCTTGACCTGAGGGGAGGGGGATAGCAGAGAGTTGTTAAGGGGGACGAGAAGATGTTCTGATTTTGAAATAGAGTTTTTGGTACAGACGAGAATGATTTCTGTTTTGTTACTGTTTAGTTGAAGGAAATTGTTAGAAAACCAGTGATTTAGCTCAATGAGACAGTCGGTGAGGATGGAGGGTGGGTGGAGTTAGGTTTTGATAACAAGTAGAGCTGTGTGTCATCAGCATAACAGTGGGAATGGACGCCGTATTTGCGGAAGATGTGACCTAGAGGAAGGAGGTAAATGATGAAGAGGAGGGGTCAGAGGACAGAGCCTTGGGGGACACCCGTGGAGACAGGGGAAGACTGGGAGCGGAAGGATTTAAGCTGAATGAATTGAGTGCGGTCAGAGAGATAGGAGTTGAACCAGTCTAACGGGGTACCTGAGATGCCAATGGAGGTTAGTCTGTTGAGGAGGATAGAATGACAGATGGTGTCGAAGGCAGAACTTAGATCAAGAAGAATGAGGATGGACAGAAGACCAGAGTCAGCAGCAAGAAGAAGGTCGTTAGTAATTTTTACTAGAGCTGTTTCGGTGCTATGGTGGGGGCGAAATCCAGATTGAAACTCTTCATAAATGTTGTTGTTGGACAGGTGTGAGTGAAGTTGACTAGCAACAGTTTTTTCAAGGATCTTGGAGATGAAGGGCAGATTGGAGATCGGACGAAGATTACTGAAGTTGGTAAAGTCAAGACCTGGTTTCTTGATGATGGGGGTGATGGCAGCAGATTTGAAGGCTGTGGGAACAATGCCAGAGGTTAGGGAGGAGTGGATGATATTAGTGATGATAGGGAGCAGAGACGAGAGACAGGATTTAACAAGAACTGTGGGAAATGGGTCAAGTTGACAGGATGAGGACTTGGACTTGCTGATAATGTCAGCAATGTCATCAGCAGAGGGGAGGGAGGGGGGAGTTCAACGAGGATGCTGGGGGCAGTATTTGGGCCAAGGTGTTTATGAATTGAAATAATCTTTTCATTGAAATATGACATAATGGAGTTGCAAAATTCTGTGGAAACCATGTGAGAGGGTAGAGAGTTAGGCGATGAGACAGAACGGTGAAGGAGAGAGAACAGTGTTTTTGAATTACCAACATTGGAACTGATGATGTCTGAGAAGTAGCTGGATTTGGCTTGAGAAATACTGTTCTTGTGGATGAGGTGGTTTGCATAAAGTTCCTTGTGAATTGTGAGTCCGGATTTTTTATAGAGACGCTCTTGCCGCCGACCTTTGGTTTTCAGGGAGCGGAGTTCTGGAGTGAACCAGGGTGCAGAGTTGGAGAAGAAAACGGTCCGAGTTTTCAGAAGAGCAACAGAGTTAAGTATGTTGGTGAGGCTTGTGTTGTATAATGTGACAAGATCATCTGGGTTGGAGGAGTTGAAAGTGGAGAGAGTATTATTAATATGAGATAAAAGAGTGTCATGGTTGATATTCTTGATATTACGGAAGGAAATAGTGCATTGAGGTTTATCTGAGGACAATTTAAGATTAACATTGAATGAAATCATCAGGTGATCAGTAAATGGAAGTTCATCAGAAGAACAGTTAAGAGGAGAAAGTCCGGTGCAGCAGAGTAAATCCAGAGTGTGGCCCATCTTGTGTGTTGGAAAGTTGATGAATTGTTGAAAGCCACAGCTGTCCAAGCAAGATGTGAAGTCCTTGGAGAGGGGGTTGTTTTCCTGATCCAAATGGATGTTGAAATCGCCCAGCAGGATGACGTTGGGTGAAAGAGCAGTTAAATGACCCATTAGTCTAGCAAAGTCATTCATGAAGGAGCTGATCACTTTTGGAGGGCGGTAGATTGTTGCCACCATGGTGGGGGTCGGGCCTGAGAGCAGACACACAGTGTGCTCAAAGGAGGAGGAGGTGGGGGTGTGAACCGGAGTGACCTACCAGTTCTCGCTGTAAATTATCGCGAGACCTCCGCCTCTGCCTGAGGCCAGGGCCTTAGCTATGCAAACAAACCCAGGAGGAGTGGACTCATTCAGATGAAAAAAAGTTGTTTTGTTGTTGCCACGTTTCTGTTAAACAGATGAAATCCAGTTTTCGGTCAGATATTAGATCCTGAATAAGCTGACCTTTGCCCGTGAGGGAGCGAACGTTCAGAAGTCCAAACTTTACGGAGGAGGTGGAGGTAGTGACTGGAGCGTTAGCCGACCGAGCTAGGTTGGCTAACGTGCCGTTAGCGGTCCGAGCATTGCGGCGTGAAGAATGGTGAGAGTCAGACCAGATGGAGGTTATTGGATGAGCCTTGTCAGCGTTGAGTCGACGGCGTGAGCCTCGGTGGATGTATCTCCGACGAGGATGGAAGGCAATTTCCTCAAGAGGGAGTACAGAGGGCGCGGCCAGTAGGAAACGAAGACGAAGGAGCTCCACAGCTGAATAATGGAGCAGGCCAGACGCTGGGTGGTGGTGGATGAGAAGTAGCAGAGTCCAAACGAGAGCAGGCAGCAGGTAAATCCAAGTAAAATCCATGTTTGTTGATGAGTAGAAATGCCCAGGCAAGGATTGGTGAAAAAACAGCAGAAAGTACTGAATAAAACAAAAACAAGAAAAAAGTACGAGGAGTAGCTGCAGCTAGATGCGCACGCGTTCACTCCCGGAAGTCATAAAGGGGAAGTCCAGATGTATATCGTACCTTTTAAAGAATGTTGTGTAAATGATGATGATTGATGACACAGTTGTTTACTGCCGAGCTAAAACAGTAGCTAAGGCTTTTCAGTCTCTGCAATCCACTTTTGACATCATCCAGTCGGATTTGTTGCGTCTCAAAATTGTACTAAATGCTGATAAAACAAAAGGGATGTTTTTTTCAAGTAGGAAGTTGGTCCCAGCAGATCTTCCTCTGATTTTATCCTCAAAAGGTGTCCCAATTGAGTTTGTTGATTCCTATAAATATTTGGGTATCCTGATTGATTCACAGCTCTCTTTTAAACTCCACGTGGAAAACCTAGTAAAGAAACTGAAAGTTAAACTGGGTTTCTTTTTCAGAAACAGATCATGTCTAACACTGAATGTTAGGAAATGCCTTGTATCTGTGACTTTCCTCCCCTCCATTGATTACGGTGACATTCTCTACATGAATGCTCCTACAAGCACCCTGCGGATGTTGGATGTTGTCTACCATGGTGCTCTAAGATTCATAACTGGCTGTGATTATCGTACCCACCACTGCACCCTGTATTCACTGGTTAACTGAACATCAAAAAAGGCGTTCAATACAGGATCAACTGGACTTTATTTGTTGCAGAAAATGTTTCGACTTCTGTCCAGAAGTCTTTTTCAATTCTAACTGGACATCATTAACCTCACGCAGACTCTTCCACTGGTACATTTTCATCTTTAAATCACTTCTCGGTCTGCTGCCCTCATACATCTCCTCCTACATGTCTTTACGTGAGTGCAGCTACAGTGTGCGCTCTCAGGACATGATCACCTGCAGTGTTCCGTCAGTGAGGACTGAACTTGGAAAAAGGGCCTTCTCCTACTCTGCTCCTGCTTCCTGGAATATCTTACAAAAAGATTTGAAGCTCTCGGCCCTGACCTCCCTAAATGGTTTTAAGAATCTTTTGGAATCCTGGCAAAAACCATTGCAGATATGTTCTTGTTTTTGATTTTGTACATCTACCTTGTGGTGTTTTGCTAGTTTTGATACTTTGCATTTCACTTTCTATTTCTCTCCTATGTTTTTCTTTCTTTCTGTTGTTTGTTGTTTAAGGAAATTCTACCATTGCTGTTCATCATTCTTTAGTTTGTAGCAGGTCGCTTTTGTAAATGAGCCCTTGAGGCTCAATGAGATTTACCTGACTAATAAAGGTTGAATGAAAAAAAATGTCTTCCTGTATCAGAAATCATACATCGTACAGATGTACGACCAATAATCCCAAAAAAGGCCAAAAATACGATAATTTGACCGTTCCTTGAATGTGTAGTTGTAATCGGTTGCCATCAGCCAGTCGCAACTGTCTGTCTGAGTTTTTTTGTGAACCCTGAAGGCATCTTGAAATTCCAGCCAATCGTGCTTTTCTTTTTTCATTCATTCATTCAACCTTTATTTAGTCAGGTAAATCTTTTGAACCTCATGGGCTCATTTACGAAAGCGACCTGCTAAAACTAAAGAACAATGAACAGCAGTGATAGAATTTCATTAAACAATAAACAAACAAACAATAAACAATAGAAAACAAAAAGAGAGAAAAAAACAAAAGATTTTTTTTTTTTTTTTTTTTAACAAAGTATCAAAAAACTAGCAAAACATTATAAGGTAGACGTATAAAATCAAAGACAGGAACAAATCTGCATTGGTTTTTGCCAGGATTCCAACAGATTCTGAAAACCATTTAGAGAAGTCAAGGTCGAGAGCTTCAGATCTTTTTGTAAGATATTCCATGAAGCAGGAGCGGAGTAGGAGAAGGCCCTTTTTCCAAGTTCAGTCCTCACTGACGGAACACTGCAGGTAATCATGTCCTGAGAGCGCACGCTGTAGCTGCACTCACGCAAAGACATGTAGGAGGAGATGTATGAGGGCAGCAGACCAAGAAGTGATTTAAAGATGAAAATGTACACGTGGAAGAGTCTGCTAAATGTGTTTCTAAATGTGACCTAAGAGTGACGTGCATGCGTTTGCCTCAGAACAACGGTCATGATTGGCTGAATAGTCTGCTAAGCCTGCCCCATGAGTTAGAAAATAAGAAGCAGAGCCGTGTGACACCGGTCTGGAAGAAGTGATGAAAACGAGTGAACATTTATGTAAAGTTGAATGTTAAATGATAATAAAGAAATATATTAAGAAAATATGGCAGGAAACCTGGGACATTTCTGATACAGGAAGACATTTACACAACATTCTTTAAAAGGTAGGATATACAAGGAAAGCAGAAAGAAACAGGAACTTACATTAGAATAGAACAAACAGGCCTTAATAAATCTCTTAAAATAAATGGAAAGCACAAGAAAACGCAACACATGCAACAGGTCTATGTGACATGTGCACCAGCAATCTCCCTGAAACGGTTCAACATGTTTTTATGGAATGTCCAGGGTATGAAACAGAAAGAATGCATTTCCAACAATAAATAAATAAAATGAAGATTAAATTTACAATTAGAGATGTTTTTAGTAGTGATATCAGTAAAGTTAAAGATCAAGTTATTATTTTCTTGAAAAATACAAACTTAATAGACAGAATGTAGTTGAGTTATTAAATTAATTTTACAGAATTAGGTTTTTTCCTGTTCATCTCCTGTCCACACCCCAGCTCAATAGGTGGTGGTAATGCACCTTACAGTTGGTCTGCCAACCGCCATAAAACAAAACAAGAAGAGGGGGGGAGGGGTGCTCATTAGTTCCCACCAGAGCCATAGAGAGAGAGAGTTGCGACACTCTTTGAACTCGCCGAGAGGCTCTGGTTCCCACCACAGACATTGATACCATATGTCAGTGGCGCAAAAAGCCGCTATGCAGGTTATGCAACTCATAGGGGCGCTGCACTAAAGGGGGCGTCAAAACCGTCTCTAGAAAAAATATTTTTCTAGCAGACATTTTCTATATTTAACTGCATGAAATGATCAATAACGGGAACAGCACTGATTAGGCACCCCCCTGCTCCATCACCTCCCCTCCTCCTATCGCTCTGCTCTCCCTTCGCACACAGGTGGCTGTGAACAAGCCCCTAAGAGAACACACAGGCGCGTTTATTTTATTTTTTATCTTGGACTACCACTCGTGCACTTGACTTTGTAGCGGCAGAAGAAGAAAAACTATCCGGGGCGCAAAACAGAAAAAGGGAGAAGGATAAAGATGTTGGCGGGATGAAAAAAAGCCTTTCAATGTGGTTGAAAGATAGTAGGTATGTCCTGTGTATGTCCTGTACATATTGCAGTTTTGACAATAAAGTTGACTTTGACTTTGAGGTAAGTACTGTCAGTGTATTAGCAGGACAGGAGGGTTGTAAATATTCAGGTTAGCTAAAGCTAGCCTAATAGGAATCATCCCATATTTGGCTATTAAATGTTGCCTCCCCATTGAAAGGATGTTTCATATTTTTATGAATATTTGATACATGTCACACACACATCCACACACTAAGTGTAAGAATGACCTAAATAAAACTCAGGAAATATTAACACGGGAAAGCTAAACTGGCGGCAGTTCCCAGCTATGTTCCTGTGCTTAGCCCTCAGTGCTGCCATTTATTCACTCATATATGTACATTTATTATTATTGATTCTTTAATTAAAGAGGAGTTGTACAAGTTTATGTGTGTATCAGACAAATTATTCCTCAGTGTCACTATAGCCTTAGACTCAAAAAGGTTGGTGACCCATGTTACCAACCTTTTTGGCAGAGGGACACTTGAGTTTAAATGTCTTATTTAAAGATCCACTGACATGATTTGTTTACTATTCATAAAATTGCTCAATATATATATATATATTTTAACATTTAAATATGTTCTTTTTTTGCAAACAAAATGATAAATCACTTTAATTTTGCTTTAAAAGTGATTTTGAACTTCAAGCCGTGTTTAATCATGGGAAAACCGATTACACGCGAACGCACCATCTGTGATGTAGTGTGCATAGTGAGAGGCAGAGGGCTCTGGGCTTGTCACAGTGCGCGCATGTGAGCAGCTGACATTAAGGTAAGTCTGATACAGCATCAGACCTAAATTAGATCCTGTTTAGTCTGATACAGCATCAGACCTAAATTAGATCCTGTTGTTTCTTGTTCCATCACCCAAACTATTTTCTGCTTCCCAAACTGAAGACAAATAGCTCAAATCTTCACATAGATTGCTAAATTTCTCGTGTTTTAAATTGTCCTCTATTAAAGAGACCAGAGCCCTCTGCCTCACACTCTGCACACTACATCACAGATGGTGCGTTCGTGTGTAATCGGTTTTCTGAGGAGTCTCCAGGCTCAAACCAGCAGACTGAGAGACAGCTCTGTTCATCAGGCAGTCAGGATGCTAAACACTCTGCCTGCTCTGCCTCCCCTCCCATTTGAACTGCCTTAACACAAAAAACGTTCTCACACATTACCATACAACACAAAGATTTTAACACTGGACTCTGTGTCATCAAACGGGTTATTCACTAAACTCTCGGTCATGTGCTCATTCAGTTTGCACTACTTCTCATTTTGCACTAATGTTTGTATTACATTACTGCCTATAGTCATACTGTTGAAGGAAACATGAGGGAGACCATATATTGTGTCTTTAAACACATATGGTGCCACCCAGATGTAACTAAAGGATTTTAACAGGGGTCAGTATTAAGCTGACCTCTTTATCCTTAATTAATTTACTTATTCAGATTGAATAGTAATTTCACGGATTCTTTTCTTTTTCAGTTTACCCAATATTTCTGTGATCTTTATGATGGATAAATAAATAAAGCCATAGAGTGACAATGGACACGTTAACTTAGTTGGTATGCCAAAGACACTACCATTTATTTAAAATAAATCACTAAATTAACACCATTACACTTGATTGACATGATTTCACTTTCTTTCAATTTAATACGTCAGCACACTTGAATTACAACAACAGACATAAATACTGGATGTTAAACATATTTAGTCTGAGGGCTCTTTAGCTTAAATAGTTTCCAGCTTAGAATTGAGGGAAAGGAGAGGAGGAAAGATGGAGAGATGGTTTAAAGGAAATTGTCTTGAGCATGTTACCAAAGTGACACTTCTCATCCGACTTCTGCTAAAATCCAGGTACGTTTGTAAACAGCTCTTTACCTTTTGACGACAGCCCGGTAAGAGAGAAGACCTTGTAGCTTTTCAGATGCACGGGTCCTTGTGGGAACCAGTACCTCCGAGCAGGTTATTCGTTTACGTTTTCAACGTCTCCTGGGTTCCGCATCGACCATCAGAAAATGCGTCAGCTTCAGGCCTCTGACTTCAAGATAAACTTATTCCAGGAAGGAATAAACAAAGTTTTGAGCTTACGCTCGTTAGAAGTGGACTCATAACAGCATGTTATCAGTCCCAGCTGGATGACGAGTCCTTAGCGTGTGACTGGTGGTCATTCAGCTCTTTGGGGAACCTCATCAGGGCATTGAGGTCCTCAGCAAACTCTACCGTTCCAGCAACAGCTTAGAACTTAATAAGAGAATCCGAGAGGAGTGAGACTTGGCTCTTTTTCATTGGTCCACTTGTTATCACTATTCAAGGTGAAATTCAGCGCAGAGAAGGAAATTGTTTAGGAAAAGTATCTGAGTGAGAGACTTTCAGACGCTAGATGAGAGTTTTAGCTGAAACTCGACAAAAACAATTTCGGTATAAGTCAGTTTGACATTTTAGCTGAACTTTGACACCTTTTCATTTGCAGAAATGACACATTGATGTTTCACATTTAAAGAATAACAGCATATAACATATATCATGAAAATGACAAAAGTTATTCTTTTTGATTACATTAGAATAAAATCAAAGATAGAAATAGTCTCTTTTGGTGACTATGTTCTTCAGATTACCACTAATGGAATAATTTGTAGTAAATGTCTTGTTTTACTGAGAGGTCAGTAAAGGTCATCTCTGGAACAGTTCAAACATACACAGGTGTATCAAAGTGGACACGGTCATGCCCACTACATCTCCCCCCTTTTGGAAGTCATCGCCAGTCCTTGGGGATGAGGTCCAACACGAAAGGAAACCTTGAACTGTCTCTGATCTTGAAGTAATCCAGCAAGTGGAAAAGAAAAATCAAAAATTATAATCCCATAAAGTTTTTGGAAATTCCATACTGTTCGTAGGTAATCCCATTGCGGTAAGCTTTTAATCCCTTGGAAAACAAAGTCTTATAATCCACAGCGGTAATTCCACAACGATAATTCCATATCGATTAGAGTTGGCGATTTCATCAGCAACAATTGTTTTCATAATCAGCATGTAGAGGGGATCCCTCGATTGACGCAGAGGAGGCGACCCTTGGATGGAGGTTGAAGACCAAGCGTTGGAGCTGCAGGTCCCACATCGAAGGTTGTTGGCTGGTTGGTTTCCAGTCAGTGCCACTCTGGTTCTATGTGTCATGCAATTATGTGGTTTTTTAGGTGGGCTTATGATTGGGATTTTACATTAAGCCTTACCTATATGCACCTGGTATGTAAGCTATCATGGTTTAGATCAGCTACAATTACCAATTAAGGGGTGGATCAATTCTGTAAAATTAGATATAGGGATCTGTACCTATAAAATTTTGGAGGGCTTCTGTAACGAAGGCCTCTAATTCCAAACTATTCCTCCATTCATTACTTAGTTTAGGTTAAACTAAAATAGAAAAATGAAATATAGTTTGATTTAAATGTCTGTTGTCTTTTAGACGAACGACGTAGGATTTGGTATTCCTAATAAATTTTGAAGTCTATGGCGAGACTCATCAAAATGAATAGATAATCTAGAATAGAAACGATCGAATCGGTTCAATTTAGAAATTGTGAGACCAGTGTAGTTTATGGTACCTGAGTAGCTTTAAACTACATTGACTCTTCGACGATTGAGATTTAACAAAACGAACTGTATGTTGGCATAGTTAAATCCATATCATTCATTAACCAATGTTAATACAAAACCTTTTTGGCTGGGAGTGTTCAGAACCAAACAATATCTCAACTAATGACAACAGTAATGACTAAACAACAAGGAAACAACGTTTCACTGCTTCGACACACTCTTGTCGTCAGATTCCAAAGTGCAACACACAAGAAAAACAGGTCTCAACTTTATGACCGAGGTCAAATTAAATCTCGTGGATTTAAACGGTTGTTAAGGTTAGTTTTTTGTTGTGGGTTTTAGGCTTAGCGTTTCTAAGTTCAAATTGGACAATGCGACTTATAGGGTGGGAAATATGGTAGTTTAAACCTGATTAGTTTATTTACTAACTTGTGTTTGGACGACCTTATTATCCCATGAAGTCGGTGTGTTTGTGAGATCTTTGTCTTTTGTGGATTCATTGAACGCCTTGTAAGGTTTGATCTGATTTCGATGTACCCATTTAGCAATTGGCTCTTTGCGGCCTTTGCTGATTTTGATTTCGTAGACGACTGAGGACACTTTGTCTGTTATCAGATGAGGTCCAGTCCACCTGGGCATCAGTTTGCGGGCGAGAGTTCCGGTCTCGGACCCTCCTTTCCCGGTTGCTGGGGCGAACGTATAGTACCAGACTCTGTCTCCCACTTGGAGTTCATTGTGAGAGGCCTTTTGGTCGTAGTACGCCTTACGTCCTTCAGCAGATTTTTCCAGGTTTTTCTGGGCGAAAGCAAAAGTGTTTCTGAGGTGTACATTCAAATCTTTCATGTATTGTTGTGTGGTGTAGGCTGTCGCCATGGCGGCGTCGCCTGGTTGGTACAACAGGTGTAGAGGGAGAGTCATTTGTCGACCGGTCATCATCTCGAAGGGAGAGATGCCAGTTGATGTGTGTGGAGTGGCTCTTATGGCCATGAGGACCAGAGGGAGTTTCACGTCCCAGTCCTTGTGGTTTGCAGCCACGTATTTCTTCAAAATACTCACCACAGTTCTGTTTGCTCTTTCTACTTGGCCTGAAGCCTGTGGGTGGTAGCCGACATGAAAGTTGGCCTTGACGCCTAGCGTCTTCCACAGTTCTTTCATCACTTCACCTGTGAAGTGTGTACCTTGGTCTGAGTTCACCCGAAGGGGAAGTCCAAACCTTGAGAATATATGATTCATTAACAACATAGCAGTGGTTTGTGCTGTGTCGTTAGGAGCTGGTAGGCATTCTACCCATTTGGTGAATGCACAGGTTACCGTGAGAAAATATTTATTTCCTCTAGAGCTCTTAGTGAGTGGTCCAACCCAGTCGATCTGGAGGTCAGACCATGGGAATGCAATGCCTCTGCTTTGCAGTGGTGCTCTGTGAAGTGGTCTGGTTGGCTGAAACTGGCCACAGACCACGCACCCTTCAATGTAGTCCTTGACATCCTTTTTCATTCCAGGCCAATAGGCAATTTGTTTTAATGCCGTCAGCGTGGCTTTATCTCCTTTGTGTCCTGCGGACGGGAGATCATGGGCATGAACTAACATCACCCCCCTTTGTTCATGGGGAACCACGAACACAGGTGAGGACGTTGGTCCATGAGCGAAAGTTAGGATGCCTTTGATTAGTTTTAGCTGTTTGCGCAGCTGGTAAAGGACTTTAAGGTCTGGATCGGAATCCAGTTCGTCTTTAGACGGAGTGTTTTTGTCTGGATCAGTCAGGTACAGTATCATGGAGTTGATAGCAGGATCCGACTTCTGTAGTTGGATGATGTCTGGGTCAGTCAGTGCGGGTCGTACAGAGACTGCGTTGTCAGCAGGTCTGGCTGCGGCCTGTGCACGTGTGACTGCCATTACCCTGACTGTAGGTTGTATTGACAGAGTCTTGATTAACCAGGAGGGGTCGAAGGACCATAGAGGACCTTCGTCGGCACCTTCTTTGGCTAAGGAATCTGCAATGTCATTGTAGTACTTGTCATCGCCTGGGACTCTAGAATGTCCTGGAACTTTCTTCCAGTAGATCTGTAAGTCGTGAGATGTCACCAAGTGATCACACGCTATGAAAAGCTCTTTGTGTTTGACCACTTTTCTGTCGCTTGTTAGGAAACCGTTCTGTTTCCACACAGCGAGGTGACAAGCGAAACTCAAACGAGCATAGTTAGAGTCAGTGCAGATGACTAGCGTCTTGATGGAGCGTTCTACTACCATCTGGAGAGCTATTAGGATTCCTGCAATCTCAGCGTACTGAGAAGTCTGAGATCCTAATTTGTAGCTGAAAGTTATCTGTTCTTGGTCTTGGAGGAGAACTCCTCCAACACCTGCCCTACAGATTTTGTCGCGGAGGAATGAAGATCCATCCACGTACAATGTTGTCATATCTTTGCAGATATTGTCATCAAAGAAGTGGTGATTCGGGTCTTCAGTTACTGGGGGTTTTACCTCAACCGGCGGCTGGGTGGCTGGTACATCTTGTGTACACTTTTGGCAGATTGCCAAGTCCGTCCCCAGATGAGACTTCTTGTTTTGACCATAACGTATGTCTAGGTTAAAACTTTGAAGCGCCATGAGCCACGTTGCAACACGTGAGTTTGTCACCACACCATCTCTGATGCGTTCACTGTTAAGAAAAGTCACTGGCTGGTGTTGTGTTTCCACAATGATTTTCTGTCCACCAATGTAGCTGGAGAAATGTTTAACTGCCCACACTGTGGTCAGTAAAGCTTTCTCACAGTCTGAGAATCTCAACTCGGGGCCTGCCATCGTTTTGCTGGCGTAGGCTACTACACGTTTGTCTCTGTCGTGTATCTGGTACAGACCTGCACTTATGCAATGAGCTGAGAAGCCCA
>JBBPBX010042637.1:14712-25742 GCA_038048925.1 Garcialebias charrua | reverse complement strand
TGTCAGTATAATATTTGGGCATTAAAAAAAATCCCACAAAAAAAATTACCAAAAAAGTATATTTTATTTTGTATTTCATGCTTTTATTTTTCTCAACAACTTCCTATCCTGTAGGGCACCTTAATTTTGAAGAGACTACTTCCTGCCTGAAGCATGTTCTTGCTCAACTGGTTTTACTGGGTTGTTGGAATGGTCACTTGAGGCCAAGTTTGTAAACAATAGCTTTAGGCAGTTGAGGTTTCAAATGTAAGGCATGAATCAGGAGTCAGGGGGAGGGCAGTATGACCCATTGTTTTTGTACTGTGTTATTTACCCCTTATTACAGGACTTTTCATTGGCCCTCTGTCACTCCCAACATGCATTGGGGGGACAGCTTTTCAGAATTTGAACTGGTTTCTTCAGTCAGTTACCTTAAGATAAGGGATTACTAAGACCACTTGGACTTTATGACTGAATCCCTTTTAGCAAACTAGCCTGATGAAGGTCCATGGGACCGAAACGTCGCAAAGAGCTTGCTCTGTAACCTGTAAATATTGTACAGTATATAGATTTTTTTTATCATAAACTTTTTCATTTTTTCCCCCGCCTATTTTTCATCTGTCTGTTCTGTTGGATACTGCCTTTGAAATCAAGGAAAATAAACGCCAGGACCCAACAACAACATGCCCTGGCACCCAGTCTAGGACAAGGACGGCTGGACTAGGGTCTCCTACAGGCGGGGACGCAAGGCAAGTAGGTCCAACAGAAACTTTTATGGTGGCTTGCTGAGACAGAACCACAGTTCTCCACCACATGGGGTGCAGAGACCAGGCCCCAGTCATCCACAGGCAGAGAGGAGACGGTCATATGCATCAGTGACCAGAATTGGCCAGGCACACGACCGGAGGAAGCAGAACTGGCATAGACGACAAGACAACAGTGGGGAGAGATGGGAACGTGAGTACGACTGCAGGGGGCCACAGGGGCAGCCCAACAAACCATGAAAGTATGCCCACCGTCACACTGACTTTGATAATGAGAGACACAATGGTCACGTCCAACAACACAGGTATGTGACCAGAAATGAACACATGATTAATAGACCAAACCAGGATGACCCTACATTCTCCTCCAGGGTCAAACTGCTCCATAATCTCATTAAATCTGTGCATCATTTGAATAATATAAGAACAGTTGAGCCCCCTGCACTGCAGAGACTTAAACAACATTTGGCCACAGTCATCAAACCGGCCATTCCTAATGGTGAAACAGTAACCCTGTTTCCATCTATTTTCATTTCGAATTTTGAGCTAATATTTGAAATCTCGCAAATATGTAAATACAAATTAATGCGGATCAGAAGTGTTTCCATCTACTGGCTTGTAGCGCATCTACCAAGCTACGCACAGCGTCATTACGTCAGACGTCAGCGTCATTACGTCAGACGTCAGCGTCATTACGTCAGACGTCAGCGTTGCGCATGTCTACAGTAAACAGGAAGTAGCGGTTGAAAACAGAACCCGGCCACACATCTCGTCAAAATGGAGAGAATATTTCAGGTATGTGTTGCTATCGGGCAAGTTGTATTTATTCTGTCATGCCAACTAGTTTTAGCGATGTTACATGTTGTCCGGAGCGGAAACAGCTGAACGTCACGTGACGTGAATGTTCGCTACGGCAGAACTGAGTCGGCAAATCTGTTTCCATCTGTCGTTTTGCGCATCTGCTCATTTTCGAAGATCCCAAAAACCACCTCAAGCGAGCGTATAAACTTTTTGGCGAATTTGAGGAAGTAAATTCGCATTTTGCCGTTTCCATTAAGCTTTTCTGCTGCGATACTTCAAAATGCGCATATAGAATCCTTGATGGAAACATGGCTAATGTCTCTAATTGAAGCTAATGCTAAAAACTGGGCCTACACCACAACATTAATTCTGAGAGACCATTATGAAAATCTTGTTGCTGATATAAAACTGAGCATATTTGGGCAAACAGAAGAAGATATGCTGGCCCCTTTTGAAGTGGCCACGAAATGGGCAAAAAAGAACCTTGGCAGACGACTGATGCCGGCAACACTGGACCAGGTTCAGCAGATTCTAAGGAATTGTCTCTTGGATTCCTCGCTACCACCTCATCACATCCCACCAGAGGCAGCTGCCCCAAATCCAAGGTCGTCCCATCATCTCGTCCCCACTCCCCAGCTTCTCCATTTACTCCTCTGCACCACCATCACCAGCGGAGGAAGCCCCCCCCCACCAAAGTCCCAACAAAAGATGGGTACCCTGTTAAAACTCACGATGGGGAAAGACAAGTCGACAAATCCAAAACTGTGTGTCGTCATTGTTTCAAGGAGGTTGGATAAGCAGCAGGCAACACGTCTAACTTATTAATGCACTTGAAATGACATCATCCAAATGTGAACGTCTCTTCAACAAGGAAGAAAAGCAGCCTAGTTCAAACACCGATAACAGCAACATTTAAACAGCCTTTATCAGGTCAGTCAGATCAGTTCAAATCAATAACAAGATGTAGAAGTGTTTATAGCGCTGGATCTACGTCTGTATTCTGTTGTTGAAAGCACCAGCTTTAAACATATGATTAAAGTTCTTGAGCCCCGTTACGACATCCCATCACGCCAACACTTTAGCCAAAAAGTTGTACCAGCGCTTTATGAAAAAGCTAAAACTGAAATAGTCAAGCTATGGAATGTGCTTGCTGTGTCTCTCACCATGGATGGATGGACATCGCGGGCAACAGAGAGTTATTTAACTCTAACCGTATCTGGAACAGCAAGCAGCCATATATTCTGCATGAACTGAAAAAGCTCTCAAGAACAAATACATTTACACCCTCAATGAAGAGGAAGTGGCAATGGCAGAGGAACTGATCGAGGTTCTTAAACCTCTAAAAACTATCACAACGCTGATGAGCACTGAAACAAGAGCTTCTGTGTCAATGATACTCCCCCTGAAAGCCACTGTTCTCCACTCCATGGCACCAAAACAAGAAGACAGTCCAGTTGTGAGAGAGGAGAAGGTTGCTGTCACAAAAAATCTGGAGGACAGATACTCCATGGGCTATGACTTTTTGCATAAGTGGCCCTGGACCCCAGATTTAAAGCCCTGCCACATATTGATGACGATGAGCGAGAGAGGATCTTCAACCACCTCATAACTGAGATGATAACTATGCAAGAAGAGGTATAGTTATTGTATTATGATCTAATTAACTTTAATTTAAATATATAATCTTATTACCGTAACTTTTTTTACCTCTTTGTGTTGCTTGCAGTCTGCGGATGTCACCGAGATAGCAGCTGAGCTATCCTCCTCTTCAGGGAAATCATCTCCACTTCCAACTAAGAAATCTGCAATGACTGAACTCTTTGGTGAACTTTTCCAGGGACAGGCGGAAAGTAGCAAGTCCCTTTTGGAGCAGGTCCCAGAAGAAGTTGGTGAGTACAGAGCATCAGGGTGCCCTTCACTTGAAGCTGACCCTCTTCTTTGGTGGAAAGACAATGAGGCCAAATACAGACACACTGCAAAATTAGCAAAGCGCTACCTCTCTATTCCTGCTACCTCTGTTGCTAGTGAGCGGGTTTTCTCCACCGCTGGAGATATTGTCACTGCAAATAGATCTATGCTTTTGGCAGAAAATGTGGACAAGTTGATCTTTTTGGCCAAAAACTTAAAACTTGATTACTTAGAGGATGATCGTAAAACGGTCTTTTGCTGCTTATTGTTCTGGTTCTGACTGTTATTGTAGTTAAGATTTTTATTAGTTTATTTTTGTAAAGAGTGACGTTTATTTAAAATATCACCCAAATGGGTCGCTTTTATAAATTTTCAAATGTATTGTTAATAATATCACCCAGATGGGTCGCTTTTATTTATTTTTATACAAACGTTGTATTGTTTAAAATATCACCCAAATGGGTTGCTTTTATTTATTTTTATACAAATTTTATATTGACTTGGCATCTTTTCAAAATAAATATTTTGCAAGTCTTTATTTTGGCCTTTTTTGTACTGAAAATAAACCAAACCGAGCCCTCCTTGAAACTGAACCGAACCAAAATGTGATTTTAGCGTACCGTTACACCCCTAATACATGCATGTCTGTACCTTTACTTATATATACATACACAGACATTTACTTAGATAGCTACATATTGAATTATAGTTTTGTGTCAATCAAACATTGTCTGTTTTATGTTTTCTCATCTAGACCTATCGTGGCTACTTGGAGGACAGCTAGGATACCCGAAGTCAAAGACCTTGCTTGAGATATGATCCTGAATGGATGGGATGAAAAGCCCATCGGTGGAACTGACTTGGGGTCTGACATCTCGGATGTAGAAGATACAGATTATTGTCCAACTGGACATGTCAGCCTGTCAGGGAACCAACCTGCCTCTGCCGAACAAGACACAGAGGAGTCCTCTGAGTCCTCCAAAGGAGGAATGGATATTGTGTAAAACAGAATGAGCCACAAGGGCTCTTACTGGGCAGAGTTATCTCTCACTCAGGCTAAAACACCAAGCCACAATTTACTGAGAAGTTGGTCAGTGTCTGCACCTGGATTTAGCACCATCTCTCCAATAGACGCATGAAAGCTGTTTATCACTGATAGTATATTAGAAGTAGTGATGTCCCGATCAGGTTTTTTTGACCCCGAGTCCGAGTCCTTTAATTTGAGAATTGGCCGATTTCGAGTCCCGATCCGATACTTCTAAAATACATTTTTAAAATGAAGAAAAAAAAAAGAAACAGACCCAGATGTCCCTTAATTTTTATTTTATTTACCTTAACATTTAACAGAGTACTTCTGTGAGGTAGATTGAACAATCAAGTACCGTAATAAGATTTTTAAAAAATTCTTCACATTGAAGTTTAGTGCAACAGTATGAAATAAAAATGTCTAATTTAAAATAAGCAGCTCAACTTAAAATACTCAGCAGCCATGTAAACAAACAAGAAACTTAAAAGTGTCAGTTTTATAAAATAAGGCTGTGAGGTAGCTTGAACAATCAAGTACAGTAATAAGAAATAAATTCTTCACAATGAAGTTTAGTGCAACAGTATGAAATAAAAATGTCTAATTTAAAATAAGCAGCTCAACTTAAAATACTGAGCAGGCATGTAAACAAATAAGAAACTTAAAGTGTCAGTTTTATAAAATAAGGCTAGTAACATGCTTTTCTGAACAGCACTCCTTAACTCTCCTCCTGTGGCTTCACAGAAGGAAGTGTATGTTTTTCTTTATGAGATAAATATAAATTATAAAGTCTCTTGCAGCGTGAGCTGGCTCGTCTTCGGCTGGGTTGTCTGGTTAAACTCTGTGTATTGTGTCGGGTGTTTGTTTCTGATGTGCCTAATCAGGTTTGTTGTGTTAAATGCAGCCTTTTCCTTACCTCCTCTTGAAAGACGAACTTTACATATCGTACAGTTTGCAAACGCAATATTTTTGTCATTCACTTTGAAAAATCTCCACACGACAGACATCGTTGACTCCACTTCAAGCTAATACCGCGTTCCGCTTCTTTTTTTACGACAGTCACTGCTTAACATCAGGCACTGCTGCAAAAATATTGTGCACGTTTTGTTTCGAGACAATTTGACTCTGTAACACAATATACAGTTAATATAATATTCCCGTTTGTGTTTAGAATAAATCGCTGCCTCCACTTAAAGCTAATGCCGCGTTCCGCTTCTTTTTTACGACAGTCACTGCTTTACGGCAGGCGCTGCTGCAAAAATATTGTGCACGTTTTGTTTCGAGACAATTTGACTCTGTAACACAACATACAGTTAATATAATATTCCCGTTTGTGTTTAGAATAAATATACACATATATATCCGATCCCTGATCGGTGTGTAACGCCCGATTCGAGTCGAGTCTGAAATCACGTGATCGGGACCAATTTCCGATCATGTGATCGGATCGGGACATCCCTACTTTAAACGTTATTTAACAACAGATGTTATTGCTGCTTTGCTAAGTTTCTGTAAGCTTATAGAAAGGGGTTCTCTATGAATGATACATCTTGTGAGTTTTTGTACTGTTTTTAAAAAAAAATTATATTATATTTATTAAGGATGCACGATACTGGATTTTTGTCTGATATCAGATATGCCAATATGTTAAAACTTTTTTGTCCGATAACCAATACCAATACCGATGTTTTTTTTTTTCTAAACCTACATAGCTTTCTCTGTTATGGAATTAAAATACTACATTATTCTGCATGGTCTTTGTCAGTTTGGCCTGATACCAAATGCAGATGCCTAAAAGGGGCTGAAAATGATGCAACACTTCAACTTGGATTATGTTTAATGTCAAATTTATTCACGACATTTACTCTCTAACACAATGACAGTTTCTTGAATTAAAAATTAAGTTAAAACAGAAAACTTAATATCGTTGAGTTTTTTTTTTAAGTATTGGCAGATGTCTGATATTTAGCTTTATCGCTAATATCGGCCGATTCCGATACCATGCTGAAAATATTGTGCATCCCTATTTTATTGATATTTTTTGTGAACCGAAAGATTGACAAAGCAACACCGTAGGAGCTCCGTTTCTTGCGCTCAGTCCCACGAGTCCAGCAGTTGGTCTTGAAGCAACACCATATTATAAGTATATGTTCTCAGGTGTTCCTGACCACCCCTGAATGCACCATGACAGCTTCAGAGCCACGTGCTCAACAACCTCGTTGTGTCAATGATTATTTGCTTGTGTGTGTGTTTGCATCACAGCGTCAACACCCTTATCGTATTTCGAGTTTGTCGTCGACCCCAACTCATTTTCTCGGACAGTGGAGAACATTTTCCACTTTTCGTTTCTGATCAGGGTAAGTGACACATTGAGGTCTAGTTTTTTTCTTTTTCAAACAATCTTTTCTGCCCCCTTGTGGCTGAAAGGTGTGAAAACGTTGTCTGTTTCAGGATGGTTTGGCCCGGATGTATCTGGATGAAGATAAGCTGCCTTGTATAGGTGAGAACATTTTGTTCTAGTCTGATTGCAGAATAACCGAAGTGTCCTGAGGTAACGCAGTTTTATTTTACGTCCCAGCGCCTGTAGAGGAGGGGCAGGTGGAAGCTGCAGGTTCTTCCACCTGCAATCAGTGCATCATTTCTCTAAGTCCAAAGATATGGAGGGTGAGAGGTTTCATTTGGTTGCACAGTAATTATTGTGAAGCAATACAAGAAATTAAAGATTTACGCACTTGATTGACTTCCTTTTTGTTGTTCTTTCTCAGGAAATTGTCAATGTTTTTGAGATCAGAAAGGCCAAATCTTTGTGCGACTAGATCGCTGTGGTGACCCCTAACGCAGGGAAAAAGCCGAAAGAAGAAAAAAAAAAAAAAGACCATGATTCCACCTCTAGAGACGCAGACCGAGTGACGGACCACGCCGTCTTTTCTATTTCTACTAAACGTTCTATAGCTGCCAGTTTTAGTCGAGGCCTTTTTAAAATTCATTTACGCCTCTGATTTTTACACAAATATTTTTATTTCCCTGCTTAAGTTTCCACAAATGACTGGCCAGTTTTTTTGGGGGTTTTTTTGGTCTTGTTTAAAGATTCTGTTATGTTCCTCATTCATTTCACCTGGTTTAACTTCTTAAAAAATGTCCATCGCTTTGTTTACATTTGTGATACTGGGAGAAAATTTGTGAACAGAACTCCTGTTTTTCTTGTACATATAATAACTGTGTTTGTGTTACGGAGGTGTGGGAATGTGTGTAGGCGCCAACCCGTTTTTTTTCCTCTAATAAATAAGACATAGAAAGCAGCTCAAAGTGGAGTGTTTTAGTTGTGAAGAAGGTGAAGAGCTGCGATCTTTGAGCATCCAGCTGTACTGCTGACAGTAAATTCATTGTCAGAAAACACTTAAAGACCGTGTAAAGTGAATTTCAACATTTTCTTCAATAAACATTATAAATGTGATAATTGTAATCTTGTAAATGAGTAAAAAGTCTCAAAATTGTAGCTCAATTAATTTTGGAGTTATAGAGCAAACTGTGTTTAAACATATTTCTATTTCAGGATTTTTTAGGCGTGTTTTAAACGTGACCGCGTTTCGTCACGCGGTCCTCATTAGTATAGCCCAACCCCCTGCTGCTCCAGTCATATAAATGCGTTCTTCGTGGAGCCGTCACTCGCTACCGACGACCGTCTCCCTCCTGTACTCTCACTCCTTTTACGCATGGACTGCAGCTGCTCCATTGTGACATTTCTTTTTTTTTTTTTTGTTGCCAAAAGTCAAGTGATCACTTGAAGCTGTCACCATTCATTCTTCCTCCTCCGAGGAGGAGGAATGAACTTGTCACGAGTGAACTAAAGTCATGTCCAACGAGGCTGCACCAGGTTCTAAATATTTCCTGGTGTGCAGGTCTGCTCTGAAGGAGAAGCACTCCCTGTTTTTAATTTATTTTTTTAAAAGTTTTCATGAACATATAAACACAGAAAACCGCTGCGCAGCCCTCTGTCTTTTGCGGCTGGAGCGACCTGCACCTGTTTTCACATCCGAGCCCCCCCGCGCGTGTGTGTGTGTGTGTGTGAGAGCGCCGTGACTCTGCTGACACAGAGATGAGATAACTTATCAACGTGATTACTCTTTTTAATCACCAACACAGACCCCGCATGCGAGGTGACCGGCCAGAACTCAGATAAAAACAGAGCAGGTTTTCACTGCTGCTCCTTGTCTGTCTCTCGCTCAAGGCAGGAAAAGGACATGAGTGCAGTACTGCGCTGAAACCACGCCCACGTGCGACACGCCCCCAGCGTTCTAGAGCAAGGCAAAATCATGTTTTTTCATGATTTTTGAGACTTAATTTTATAAGGAAATCAATGTTTTTAATCAGTCAGATTTATATGGGTGATTAATAACACATATTTATGCCGTGTGACAAAATAAAAACACACATTTAATTTCACTTTACACGGTCTTTAAAGGCAGGGAACCCCTCTGGCTAAAGAAATCAATTTTAGCTGGAGAAGGTTAAATTTAAACAAAAATTTTCACAGTATGCTCAAAAGTTTAAACTCTACAACAAAACAGAACTATTTTCATTCCTGATCTGAGGAATGTGTTCTTTAGTTGGGTTTACAGCGCAGGAGTTTAAGGAAAGAAAGGAACCGGGTTCTGGAAAAATGGACCTTACCAAGCTCCGCCCACAGGGCCGCGTTTCATTGGCTAATGCCCATAACACGTCACAGCGCAGCTTCCACGTGCGTGCCGGTCTCACAAAACAAACGCTACGGTAGCGTTTGTGAGACCATCGCCACATGCTATTTACATTGCTAGCTAGCATACGTGCAGGATTTTTTTGCGTCAGGGCTAGAAAAATGGTCCTCCACCGTCAGTGGGGTATCTGTACAGGAGATGTCAGGTACCATGACCGTATTTGTGGAAGTAAAATTCACCGTTTCCCTAAATGTGAAACTGAATGCCTTGCTTGGATCAAAGCTTGTGCACGACCACAAAACTGAACAATTATTTCTTTCACCAGCAGAGAAGTGTTGACCTGCTTTTGAAACCTGCTAGTTAACAACACGCGGTCACGATGAGAGAGAGCCACAGTTCACTGAACGTCCTGGAAGTGGTGAAGAAACAGCCCTGCTAACGCCACATTAGCTAGCTAACACAACGAGCTCTACTGTCGATTTCACCTAAAACTGCACAAAATCGTGACACAAAGGCTGGATTTTAACTAACACACCGGACGGCTGAGCTCGTTAGCCCTCACAAAAGTCGCTGTCGGCGTGTTTAGCAGCTAAAGCAGCAACGGCTAACCAATGGAGATTACAGTTAGCATTAGCTTTGCGACCAAGGCACACTCAAAGTTTTGCCAACAACAGAAATCACTGATTTCAAAAATAACCCTCAAAACCATGAATGCCTGACTTACCCAGCCTTGCAGGACAATAGGCATCAGTGATCCTGTCCACAGCTGTAATAATGCTGAGCGAGCGTGTGAGGAGCTGATGTTTTCCTCATCAGACAGTAGCGTGATGCGCACGCTGTTGGAGGCATCGCGTGGCTCAAACAACTTGATAACGTCCAAAAAAAAAAAAACATGAACTTGTTGGTTCCCCTGTCCATTGTCATGGCTGATATTTGGTTGGAATCTGGCAGAAATGATACACTATTCGACTCAGAAATACCCTGCAGAAAGTCAGTCGACGCCATGTTTACATTGAAACTATGCTGTGCTTGGGAGACATGGAGACCGGTCGGAGCTTAGGGGGCGTTTCTGGGCGGAGCTTGGTAAGGTCCATGACTGCTTGACAGGTGAGCCTAAACAGGTGAGAGAGGTGAAACCAAACAAGAGACAGGTGAGAAAGAAGAAAAAGGTGGGAATGAAGACACAAACAGGTCACATAGACACACAACCCGATGCTCTCTAAACCTTTCCTTTACAGGCATCTGCTTCAAACCTATTATCACCTTAAAACAACAACAAAGCTTTCACTTCCTTTTACACAGGTGCAATTCTGTTTCGCTCTGAACGTGATGAAGCTTCCATAAAAAATATCCATCAAACCACAGCTGCTCAAACCTGTCAAATGCACCTTTCATCACTGTCTGAGACCGTAACACCCCTCTGCTGTGCACAACACACAGACTGCGCCCACTGTGTCTTTCCATTTCTACACACACAAGTGAACGCAGCGCATGAAAGGCCACACCGACCTGTTATCAGAGAAAATGTGGTAAACAAGGCGTTTAGGGGAGAGCGCTGAGGTTGTCACTGCAATGCAACATATACAAACGTTTTAGGTTTACCATACCATACCAGTTTATTTATAAAGCACTTAAAAATACAGCATCAGCCGTCCGAAGTGCTGTACAAGAATAAAAACAAGCACAAAACAATAAAAACAATCAATCTCAATCATATAAATATCAGAACATCACAAGTAAAATAATACAACATTAAAACAGAGATGTGAACTCATTCTGGTTTAAAAGCCAATGAAAACATATGTGTTTTTAAACGAGTTTTAAAAACAGATATTGATGGGGCCTGCCTGACCTTCAGTG
>JBBPBX010042637.1:0-14384 GCA_038048925.1 Garcialebias charrua | reverse complement strand
GTTGCTCACTGATGTGCACATATAGTTCATTTAGTGCCTCACCTCTATCTTTGCTGTTGGAGCTTGGAGGGATATATACAGCAACAATCAAAACAGCTGTAAACTCCCTCGGTATGTAGAACGGTCTGCATTTAATAGTCATGAACTCCACTAAATGTGAGCAGTGTTTGTAGACCACAGCAGCATCACGACACCATGCGTTGTTGATGTAAACACAGAGCCCGCCTCCGCGAGTCTTACCTCCCTTGATGAAAGCTCGGTCCGCTCTGTAGCATGTTAGCTGCTCCAACTGGATAGCGTGGTCCAGAACGTTGTTGTTAAGCCACGTTTCCGTGAACACAAACACACAACAGTCTCTCACAGTCTTTTGTGTCATTCGTAGCAGGCGTATATAATCCAATTTGTTGTCCAGGGAGCGCACGTTAGCCAGAACCATGGATGGAATATATATATATATATATATGTAACATAGTTAATATTGAATATAATTCCACTTGTCATTACTTCCAAGTTTAGGTTCATGTGTAATGGGTGAAACAGCGCCCCCTCTGGCTGATTGGCGGTTATAAATATTGTGAACACAGACATCTCATTGCCAGTTCATACGAGATGGGCATGAGGTAGGTCCACTGAGTTAAACGCTCCAGTAAAATATTATGTTAGCTTGATGCTGACATGAAATGATTTTCCTCATAAGGTGCTGTACCCGCTGTGATGAACCTGATTTATGATCAGTCCATATTCTGTTCTGTACAGGTACACATTATTTTATTTATTTGTATTTCTGTTTAATATTAATGTTGTAAATACGGCAGTTGGCCAGTTCATACGAGATGGGCATGAGGTGCTGTACCCGCTGTGATGAACCTGATTTATGATCAGTCCATATTCTGTTCTGTACAGATAAACAACGTTTCACCTCATCCTGTCTCCTGGTCCTTAATAACACAACGCAGACCTGAATTATTCTGAACGAATTCACAATTTGATGAGGTTACATTGGTGCCGTGACCCGGATTTATTGAAATGATGCACCAAAGAACAGCATTAGTCTGATAAGTTCTTGTATATGAAAAAAAACTACAGTTTAATTTGTTTCAACTTTGACCTAGAGGTGTTGTAACAATTTTCATATTTCATGTTTGTTTTGCTATTTGGGAGGTGAGTTTGCAGTTACACATTAACAAAATATGTAAATGGGCATATTTTTTTCCCCTTATGTATGTAGATGGGGTTTGGCCAACCTTTTCTCATACTGATCCTCTCAGGATAGTCTAGTGACTGGGTGTTTGTAACTGTGAATTTGATGTGATTGTACCTCACAAGCGATTTTGGAAACGGTGGTTGTATATTGGTTTCCTGTGCAATTGAATAGTGGTCTTATTCCATTTATGTATATGTGCCTGTACTGTTTTTTTTTTCTCTTACTTGCTTTCATTTGGTTGTTTTGTTTTGGTTGTTGTAATGGGGCAAGTGGAATTCAGCAGGAGGGAGTGTAACATAGTTAATATTGAATATAATTCCACTTGTCATTACTTCCAAGTTTAGGTTCATGTGTAATGGGTGAAACAGCGCCCCCTCTGGCTGATTGGCGGTTATAAATATTGTGAACACAGACATCTCATTGCCAGTTCATACGAGATGGGCATGAGGTAGGTCCACTGAGTTAAACGCTCCAGTAAAATATTATGTTAGCTTGATGCTGACATGAAATGATTTTCCTCATAAGGTGCTGTACCCGCTGTGATGAACCTGATTTATGATCAGTCCATATTCTGTTCTGTACAGGTACACATTATTTTATTTATTTGTATTTCTGTTTAATATTAATGTTGTAAATACGGCAGTTGGCCAGTTCATACGAGATGGGCATGAGGTGCTGTACCCGCTGTGATGAACCTGATTTATGATCAGTCCATATTCTGTTCTGTACAGATAAACAACGTTTCACCTCATCCTGTCTCCTGGTCCTTAATAACACAACGCAGACCTGATTTATTCTGAACGAATTCACCATTTGATGAGGTTACATATATATATATATATATATATATATATATATATATATATATATATATATATATATATATATATATATATATATATATATATATATATATATATATATATTAGGGGTGTAACGGTACGCTAAAATCACATTTCGGTTCGGTTCAACTACAAGGAGGGCTCGGTTCGGTTTATTTTCGGTTTATTTTCGGTACAAAAAAAAAGGACAAAATAAAGACTTACAAAATGTTTCTTTTGAAAATATGCCAAAAATACGTTTGTACTGTACAGTATTGTACCGGTAGTAATAAATAAAAGTGACCCATTTGGATGATATTTTAAATAAACAGCACTCTACAATAAAACTATTTTAACAATAATAAAAAATCTTAATAAATACAATAACAGTCAGAACAATAAGCAGCAACAGACTGTTTACAATCTAACTAATCAAGTTTTTGTCCAGTAGCATCAGTGTGGCTGTATTTGTCCTCATTACTGTACTCACAACTTCTTCTTGGTGGGACAGGTGCTGGAAAAGTTCAGAGTTCAGTTCAGTCATCACACACTTCTTAGCTGCAGGTGATCTCTGGTGGATGTCTGTCCCAGACTGGAAATAAAACACAATTAAAAAAAAAAAGTTAATAAGATTATGATTTTGAATAAAAAAGATTATTTAGATAATTTTGATTTGATTTGATGTTTATTCATTCATTTTAAAAGAACAATACAAAACAGTTTCATCAGATACAAGAATACAAGTAGGATAAAATGAAATGAGCAGAAAGAAGATGAAATCTTATTATATCTGCCCCTTATTTCACAGTTTGTTCAAACAATGATAACCTTCAAACTACATCACAAAATGAATAACTACTTAATTTTTCTAACTGTAATACACAAACACACTAAGCTACATCATATATAGTTTTTGAGCAAGTCCTTTTTGACCTTTTTCTTAAATGTATACATTGATTTTGCATTTTTCACATCACTCTCCAGAACATTCCACAGATAATAATAATAAAAGAATACCTCTTTTTGAACGGTTGAATCTCTCACTCATCATCAGGGCAGGGCTTTGCTCCAGGGCTTGTTGACATCAGTTTTTGTTTTTTCATAAAGTTCTGAACTTTTTGAGTGATGGGGGTTCGTAGTGAGGATCAATAACTTTAAAGCCTGCGCATAATAACAACACTCAGACTTCGACTCAGATATTTAAAAACTCACAGTTTGTGTTATTGCTCTGGACTGATATGATTTACCTGACAAAAGTAGTTTAAATGCAGGCGTGCAGCTGACAGCTGTTGTTAGCGGCAAGCTGCTCGTTCTTCACTGCGGTGTTCACATTCCGATGACGTCGTTTCAAGCGCGTTCACGTGAGAAGGGCCAAGAGAGAGAGAGCCAGTCTCTTCATGAAACAAAGTCCACACACACAGCGCTGAATGTGCGCGCCGCTCGTCTTTTAACAACAGTCCCAAACAGGAGACCGCAGTGAGAAGCTAACGGCTAAAGGCAGCGCGAGCTGCGCGTGCTTCGCGATAATAGCTCCGTGCGGAAACGCGGCCAGGAAATTTTGTTCCGCGGTGCATATATTAACGTTCAATGAGTGGAAAAAATAACCGAAACGGTACGCAGGTGGACCGAACCGAACGTGACGTACCTAAACGGTTCGGTAAACCCATTACAACCGTTACATGCCTAATATATATATATATATATATATATATATATATATATATATATACATATATATATATATATATATATATATATATATATATATATATAAATACTAGGAACTATGCAGACCTATGTGATTTTTTTTATTTTAATTGTGGAAAAATAATTAAGTATAGAAATAAAGCAAAAATGATAGGAAAACAGTTAAAACTAGTACTTTGTTATTGTTTGTATAACAACCAATAAAATTTAGTGTGATGTTAGTTTTGGTCAAAACTCGAAAGAGCCGCTGCAGAGGGACCAAAGATGCCTCGATGGAGCCACACATCAATATTAGAAGTCACTACCTTATTTGTTTATCAAGTTATCATGCTCACAACATGTACAGACAAACAGAGGGTACAGTATTTTCAATCCCCCCCTTTTCATTCTGCAATGGGAGACCATTAGCTGTCATTAGCCTCTGAGCAAGCACTACAAGGTTATACATTTCACCTGTTAATATGATAACTCTTGTAGCTTAGCTTGTTTATCTTACCCTATTCCTTGAATAAATGCATCATCTTCTGCATTTAATGCCACAGTTTTAGACTATCATCTCTTGATGTTGTAGCTGTCTTAGTCAAATCTCAAAGATGTTGTTATGCACTATAGTAAAGGCCATTATCAAAGAAAGTGTTGTGAATGACTCTCAGCTACTACCACATTAGATTTTAGCTCAATATCTAGAGAACTGACCAAGATATAGCCATTTTCTGTTGGCTAATGTCACTTGGCTGCAGTGACCATCTTGAATTGGATCAAATCCAAACATCAGTTGTACATGACCATACAATGATTGCTTTCAAAAAGTTTTATTAACATAAACTGGCTCATGAGATATTTTTCTAACACAACATGCTAACAAACACAGACAGTAAAACACGTTATCACCCTTTCTCGCAGTGTCAGTGAGCGATAAAGATCATTGAACATTTCTCTGCTGGGCTGTTTTGCTGAGATTCTTGTATTAAATGTGAAAACCTGTTCAGGTTCTGCAAACCACAAAACACTAAATGAGCACAAAATTTTCAATATTTTACCACTGGAACAAAACTACTGTACTGTAATGGGTTTCAGGATTCTTAAAGCATGACCCATAAATGCCACAGAAGGAGCCTGGAGGTAGTCCGCTGGTTACCACTGTGTGTTTGTTTGAGTTCAGAGCTTGTTGTGAAGAAGTTTGTTTCCAGTTTCCCTCCTGTTTCTGTCTGGAAATTTTCCCCATTGTTTGAAGAAGACACCAAAGGAATACAAAGGAAGAATGATCAGTCTTTCCTCTTTATTGGAAGAAACCACAATAAAATGTCTGCAGATTGTGTGTAGGGGGGACTTTACAGGTTGGATTTGAACCAGACACAAGAACACCATGTCCCCTCCTCCTTACAATGAGAGCCAGTATATGTCCAATATATTTTTCATTCCCAAATTTCCCCCCATTCTTTTCTGTCTTTTTCTCTAATGTGATTTTCATTAAGAGGTGATCTTTGTTCGGAAGTCCTTTGTTCTATCTATCTGCACAATTCTGAGCTTTTCTTTGGTTAATAAACGTCGTGGTGGCGGATGTTTTACAGACACTACAAGTCAGATTCAAAGGCTGAAACAGAGTGCTTAGTCGTTCAGCCTAAGGAGAAGCAGTTATTATTAAGTTTATGCTTATTTCATTGTCTGCCATAACTTTTTTTAGGGTTTCACTTTTTTTAAATCATTTAAACTTTTGAATATAATTCAAATCAGAGTTGGGCAATTTAAAAAAAATAAAAAAATTTACCAGAGGGCCAAATCAATGTGTTTTAAAGCAATTAAAGTGCCAAATAGAGAAATAGTACCAGTAAATAGATTTTTTTATGACCAATAATCTGGAACATTTTTTTCAGACTTTATCTTGTTGTAGCAAAGTTAGCATTCTTGGTAAAAAATAAATCTCCTTGATACTCCAGGAATATAAAACATTCTTTTTAAACTGGCCCTTGAGACAATGTGTTTGTTAGCTTTAATATGTAAAAGAACATACTTGCTTTTCTGAGTCTTTAACATTTAATCTAGTTCTGGAAACACATTGACTTCAGGAAAAAGTTTTTGGCCTTTCTTAATCCATCCATTATCTTTAGCTGCTTCTTCCATTTCGGGTCGCAAGGGTCACTGGTGTCCATGTCCAGCCATCATTGTGCGAGAGGCAGGGTACACCCTGGACATGTCTCCAGTCCATCACAAGGACACAGAGTGCCTATCAGAGACAAACGAGACAAACAACCCATTCATTCTCTCACTCACACCTAGGGACATTTTAAGGCTCCCACATTCTCTGGCATACGTCACTCCGCAGATGTCTGCGCGTACCAGATCAAACTCACCGTGGACTCAAAGTGGACGCCCTCAAGCCATGTCCGCACAAAGATGAATTTTTACGACTGCGTACACATACTCGGTGTCGCACAGTAAACTGCCTGGCGACGGACTGTTTTGTATGTGACACCAATGTATTAAATTCCCCATCTTCACCCCTGATCTGGTTTAATGGCCTTTTGTTTTTGCCAAGACGCAAGTGATCTCTTCCTCCTCATCCATTGATGCCATGGAAGGAATTTGTCACGAGAATTAAAATCAGGTCCGGTGTAGCTGCAGGAGGGTCTGGAGATTTCCCAGTGGGCCGGTCTGATGTGTGGGCTGCAAGGCCAGTGCTCCCTGTTTTAATTTTTAAATTTTTTTGGAACTTTTTAATAACAACATATTGTTTTTATTGTTGTTTTATTCATTGTAAATGAGTCCTCGAGGCTCAATGGGATTAACCTGCCTAAATAAAGTTTGAATGAATATAAACACAGAACACCATTGCAGCTGCTCCTGGGCTTCCAGCTGCCTCTACCCAGGGCCACCTGCAACTCTCGGTTTGATTTTTATTTTATGACTTTTTTTGCAATCTGTCAATCCAGTAGGTGTGTCGGCAAATGACCACAATCCAGTAGGTGTGTCGGCAAATGACCACAATCCAGTAGGTGTGTCGGCAAATGACCACAATCCAGTAGGTGTGTCGGCAAATGACCAATCGGCGACCTCAATTGGTCCTGAAAGTAAACGCCTTTGTCTGCAGAGCTGGGTTGCAGCCGCTCAGGATGTTTGCTTGAGTATATGAAGTTGGACAGTGCGTGCAGTGTCCACATGGCTCACGGAGTACACAGAGCATGCCAGAGTATGTGGGAGCCTTTAGAGTTACCAATCAGCCTAACATGCATGTTTTTGGTCTGTGGGAGGAAATCGGAGTACCCGGAGAAAACTCACACATGCACGGAGAGAGCATGCAAACTCCACACAGAAAGGTCCTTGGCCGGGGTTTAAACCAGCAACCTTCTCACTGCGAGGCAGCAGCTCTACCTAACTGGTAACTAAATTGTCCCTAGGTGTGTGAGAGTTCCTCAACCTATTTAAAATATTTATTGTAAATTAAGAATATTGAGGGCTGCATAGAGATTGTCCAACAGTCACTTTTGGTCATATTGGCCACATCTGTTCGAAACAGTCAGCCAAACTAGATTATTTAAGGTGAATTTTGTATACTTTTGGCTGTTTTTTAGTTGGCACTTTTTTGGTTTTCATTGTGCGGCTAGTGGTTCCCCAACTTTTTTTTTTACTTCTGACCCACAAAATACTAATTGAATTTGACATCATGAAACACTTGCCTAACTTATAATAGCAATACAGTACAAACGTAGTTCCTAATCAGGCGTTTTAGTTGCATCTTTTGGAATAAACGTACGTTTGATGTAAAGGAAATGAAACAGGAAAAATCTATAGAAGTGACTGCACAAGGTGGAAAGAAGATGAGCGGAATCAAGGGATTGCTTCAAGATTTTTGACTCGTGGCGGTAGGATTTAATGAGATGGAAATCCTGCTCTGGCTAAAGAGGCTTCCTCCAAAGGGCTTTAAAAACACATGGAGCTGCTATAGATTCTCAAATCAGCACTAATAGAAAACAGATTCCCCATCTAGGCAGTTGAAAGTATGTATGTCCAAGGAGAATACACAGTGTATGGGTGATATTTAAAAATAACTGTATGGTAGTATTTAAAGCCTTAACTGTCTTTATTTTCTTCTCTTTGCAGTGACTTATCGATGCAGTGGGCTCAGTTGCCCAGACCATACTCCTCCACTGACCAAAGCAGTTCCCTGGGCTCTATGGAGAGCTTGGACACACCAACACCAACTACACAGCCATATTCTGGCTCCCACAGTTCACCTGTTGACCCCACCCTCTTCAACAACAAGCGAGACTCGGCCTACAGCTCCTTCTCAGCTAGCTCAAACACGTCTGACTACGCCACTGTGCCACTAAGGCCTGGTGAAGCCTGCTCTATGGACAACCTTCTCCAAAGTCTTGGGCCAGCATGTCAAAACTACCATGGTGACCCTTCAACCCTGGAGAGGCCATCAGACGACGCCCCAGATCTAATTACACACAAGTCCAGATCGTTAACCAGGCCCAGACCAAGACCCACAGAGGTTAAAGAGAGGCCTTCGTCCTGCTGTTATGAGCAGGAGCGGAAAGGAGGAGATTTTGAGATGTTAAAAAATGGAGAATCTCGAATGGAGAGGAAGAGTAACCCCCCTCAGCCACCAACCAGGAAGGACAGTTTTCGGGCCACCCAGAGTCACAGTGATGCTGCCAACAATCATTGCACCTCTGCTCCTACTGAAGATCACAGTGTTTTTTACTATGAAGAAAACGAGTCCTGTCTAAATTCTGAATCTGTAATTCAGAATGGTTTTCCTGCACCAGAAGAGGGTGACCAACATGAGAGTTTACAGATAGAGGCAGTAGATTCACATTTTACCCATAGTCAAATTGACGGAGTTCGACATATTAGATGCGATAGCAATGCGAGAAAAGATTACAAATCAGAGAAGACCTCAGGTGACCTCTCTGACTCAGCGGCAGCCTCTGAAGAAAAAGACCCCATCACTCTTTCTGGTCCAGTGTTGTTATTTTCTGACTCTGCCATGAACAGTCAAGTTTGCTCTAAGCAATCCAATGCTGGGCTGCACCGGCACAGTGCCCCCGAGCATCTTCTCACTACTCAAATTCAGTTACTTCAGTTTAACAACGACAACTCTTCTGTAGAACCTTACAACCCCTCAAATCCTTCTGACCCCCCACTGTCTCCTTGCAGCAACCAGTGGTCTAATTCATCATCAGTCCAGCCTACAACAAATGACCAAGAAGCTTTTCAGAAGCAGCTTCCTTCAAATAAATGGGGTGATAGCCAGTGTTCAACCCCAGGGTCAGACTTCTTGGAAGTGGAAGATGGTGTTTCAAGTGAAAGGTTGGATGGAAACATAAATGGTAGATCCCTTTCACCAGTTCAGTGTCACATGCCTTACGGTCGCTCCGTAAGTGTGCCTGGTGAACCTACAAGGTTGTCACCCCAGGAAAAAATGAGCTCTGGTCAGATAGCAGAGAGCGATTTCCAGCCCCTTTGTGCTGCTGCTAGTATGGATACTTTACTTCAGGAGCAAGCAGTTATAGAAAAGGGCAGGTGTGGGCCTAGAAAAGAGGACCTTGGGGAAAAAGAGGAATACACAAAAAAGTCTAGCCCATCTAAAAACTATCGACGGAACCGTCGGCGACATGAGCGATTTGCTACCAACCTCCGCAATGAGATTCAGAGGAAAAAGGCTCAGCTTCAACGCAGCCATGGTCCAGGAGGACTGCTCTGCAGCAGAGAAACCGTCCAAGAGGAAGGTTCAGACCACTGTGAAGAGGAAACCATCTCTGACCTCTCTGTTCAGAACAAGTGTGCCTCACCAGCAGTCCTTCAAGATTCCCATATATCATCACAAGTCAGGACATCAAACACCTCAAGTGAGTCAAACTGTGATATCCTACAAGCCCAGTCCACAACCTACACTGAGAACAATTACCAATCCAGGTCGGTCCAGATTCTGGACCCAGGTGTCCCTAGTTTTGGTGTTGGCGTCAGAGTCGTGGAGGAACCAGCACCTGCTGGGAAGGCCCGCCGCTGGCGTTGGACCCCAGAGCATAAACTACAGCCAGAACCAGATGGAGACCGACACTGTAGAGTCTCTGACGAATGGGTGTTGGGGCTCACAGAGTCACGTCATGGAGTCTGCGCCTTCACCTCCTCATCCAACTCCCCTTCCAGTCGGTCCTCTTCATACTCACGAAAGGAGGAGTCAGATATTCTTCCATTTGTAGAAAGAATGAAGTTTTTTGAAGAGACTTGCAAAGGCAAACCAAATGCTTCGAATGCATCGCGTTCTAGGCAGAAAAACACTGAATGTCATCCAGAGCACCACACAGGAGAGTTTGGTCAGCATTCAACCCAGAGAAGATACTCCTACCAGGGTGGACTGCAACAAGAAAGTGTCCAACTTCCAAACACTGTGGAGGCCAGAAGGCAGTCTGTGAGCGCCATCAGGGAGAGACAGAAAGAGATGGAGAGGGAACGTTTCAGAGAAACAGAGGAGAGAGAAGAAAGGTTAAGAGAGATGGAGAGGCAGCAGGAGATGGAAAGACAAGAGAGGGAGTTAGATATTGAGTGTGCAAGGCAGATGCAAGAAGAGAGGGAGCGAAAGGAGAGGGTGAGACAGTGGGAGAGAGAAAGAGAGAAGAAAAGAGAGGAAGAATGTCAGCTTACCTCTTATAATGAGTGTTACGGTAATCCTGGCATCAAAGACAGAGATAAAGACTTTGAACATAAGGAATATTTCTACAACTGCCAACCCAAGCCTCCAATGTTCTCTCAGAGCCAAATACAAACACAGGTCCCGCAATCAGGGTTTTATCCAGTCAGTCATCCTTTACATCCACCGGAGAACCACCAACCTCTGCATCAAGGATACTCTGCATGGAGCTACACCCCCTCAGAGGTAGGAATGCTTCATGATTAATTCACTTCATGTTTCAGCCAGGCTCATCAGGAGGCTGCTGTCCTGGGATCTGAAATTTTTAGCCAAAATAACTAGGGGTGCACCGATTGCAGTTTTCTGGCCGATCACCGATCTCTTAAAAGTCTGACCTGCCGATACTGATTTTGTTTTATAAGCGACACTGTCGGGTGTTATAAGGTCACAATGCACCTCCAATTTTCCAATGTTGTTTTATTGAAAAACATACGGTACCCTTGAACAATATCCTAGAAACAGTACAAACCTGTTTTAACTGGCCATGAGGTAGTGCTCTGAAATATAAATGAAGTTTAGACAGTTGTTAAAACTACAAAATATCTGTAAAATCTGTTCCATGCAAGTATCGCCCAATTTCCCAAAATTAAGGAAATCGTGGCCGATAAATCGGCCGGCTGATTTATCTGTGCACCCCTAAAAATAACCTCAATTCTCATCACTAAATACTCACCTTTAGGTAATCAGCTTTAAATATTTTTAGTTCATGTTGTACTTCCAGTACTGCTTGTTGCAGTACTGAGTCCAGGTGGATAAACTTTCCATGCGGCTGTATTTGGACTGTGCTCGTGGAATGTACCAAAGTGGCCACTAAAGACTGAAAACTCAGCTCTGTTTCACCATCCAGCACCTAAAGCTATCGAGTGGCCACACTTAGATGCTGGAGCTAGAAGTTGCTGCTCTGTCCAGCGCTCTGTGGTTAAGCGGTTGACTTAAAGTTGAACCTCATGTCCTACATGTGGTCAACGTCTGAAATTCTCATCAAAAACAAAGTGGATCATTGAAATATTTCATGGAACTGAGTTGAGTTTGGAAACAGTGGTGCTCCACTTGTGTTAGCGCTAATAGCAACGTTGGGTTACTGCTTCACCACAATTTGATTCTAGGCTCTGCTGGGGGGGGTCAGCTCTCTTGTGTTTACATTTTTTTAACATCAGCCTTTTAGTATTATCATTTGACATTGAAGTAATTCAACCTGACGTTTGTCTTGGACTTACCGTACATTGATCTAGAGGTCAGCAAATAGTTGGTCCAAGTCGGCAAAGTTTTGTTGGTTTTGTGTGACTCTGCCATACCAAAGCCTCGGGGGAGTCTTGACCCCTGCACCTTGACATGTCAGGATTCCTCTTCTTTTTTTCTTTTTCTTTTTTTAATCAAAACTGGCTCTGATGCCACTGTGATAACCCCACATGTTGAAATCTGCTGCTGACAGGGTCCAGTCTTTTAATGGGAACAGATGTGCTGACTGTGTTTGTACATGTGAGCACACCTCCATCAGGAATCTATTAACTTGTGTTCGTTAACACTAAGATATTTTAAACGAAACAGGGGTTCATGCTTATTAAAGTCTAGGCTTTTTTCTTGTGTGTGCAATTTCGGAGCTTGTTTATTTTGGACATTAAAAACAAAATATGAAAATGTAGCAATTTTAGTGTCTGCTATAATTCATATTTAGACACCCGCCGCAGCCCAGCTGTGTTTTTAAGTGATTCAGTTTAAATTAAAGTATTATTTTTACGTCTTACATCATGACACTACCAATAAAAGTATGGTACTATTTGTTGCTCTTTTTAAATGAATGAACAAACAATTCAAAAATAACATTTAGAAATTAAGCCCATTCACAGCTGGTTTCAGGCTGTCATCAGCCAACTGGTTGTGTAACACTGTGAGAGGGTGCTATTTATAAGACTGAGCTGAACCCAGCACCTCAGACTGAGGAAGTCTTTCGGACGGAAGACGAAACGTTTCTACAATTTTTTGCTTTGTTTTGTTTTTTTTGTTTTTTGAATGTCCAGAGGACCAGACTTAGCTTTTTTAGATTTTTCTACCTGGATTATTGAGCATGCATCAGGGCCATTCACAGTAGATTTCACAGTATGTTTAGTCTGTTTCTCTCGTTTTTTTGTAGGTTGCACATGTATAAAAAAATGCTATTTTGGTAAATTTTTTAGTTTTTTTTAAATGCTAACTTATTTAAATGACATACAACTTTAAAGACCGTGTAAAGTAAATTTCAGTGTGTGGTTTTAGTTTGTCACACGGCATAAATATGTGTTATTAATCACCCATATAAATCTGACTGATTAAAAACATTGTTTACCTTATAAAATTAAGTCTCAAAAATAATGAAAAAACATAATTTTCCCTTGGTCTGAAACGGTGGGGGCGTGTCAGCACGTGGGCATGGTTTCAGCGCAGTACTGCGGCCTGCAGCTGAGCTGTGTGTGGAGAGGCAAACAGGTACAGCAGATCCAGTAAACCTGCTCTGTTTTTATCTGAGTTCTGTCTGTAACAGCAGCTACTTTTTCCAAGAGTTACGCTGTTTTTGTAAATAGTTTTCTTGTGTGTTTTTAATCTGGAATGAATAAAAAATAAATAAATAAAAGTTGTACCATGCGGGAATTGAACCCATAAGGTTTGGGACGGAAGGCGAACGCCTTTTCCATTGACCTATCCAGTAGGGGTGTAACGAGATCTCGTACAACGAGATCTCGCAATATTAAACTCCCGCGATATCTCTCGTTGAGAGGTAACGTTGTCTCGCGAGCCGCTAATGCTAATGCTAGCAGAGCCCCTAGCAAGTCAGCGTCACGGACAGCATGGCTTCGCCGGATGAAGTTGCTATAGAAGACGCCCCAACTACTGATGGAGGGTCCCGGTGCCGCAGACGCCTCTACATTGATGGAGGGTCCCGGCGCTGCCGACGCTGCCCCGAATGTAAAGACACGCGTGTAAACACCGGTGTGACCGGTGTTGCCAGATAGAGTCCCACCCACCCAAAGCACTCTTTACCCGCAAAAGTCAGAAGGAAAATCGCGGTGAACCGCCCAATCTGGCAACACTGGTGAGTGACGGCTGCAGATTCAGTGCTGATGCGGATATTTATGTTCAATTTTTGGAAAGTCCTGCGTGAATATCTATTTTTTTTAACAAAGTTGAACGTTCTAAGGTCTAAGGAGATTCAATCAGTAAAATGAAGACATCAGTTGAGTTTGTAATACATGTTAAAACAGAATAAAAGCCTTTTTGCGGCATAAAACCGATCTTTGAAGTTTTCTTGAACTAACATTAAAATCTCGTCTCGTTCTCGCGAACTCTGTAATTTGTCTCGTCTCAGCAGAGAAATAATAGTTTTTTACCTTGTTTTATTGAAAATTCCTTCGTGGCGGCAGCCATTTTGAATGACGACGTCAGTCGACGTCGTTCAAAACTCCGCCTTCTGTTCTCTGATTGGTCCGGTCAAAAATCTACCGGAGATATCCTTGTCTATGGGACAAGTCCCAGACCCAGCAGTGAAGGGAAATGAGAATTGAGCGGAGCTGCGTAGGAATGGCGAGGGCCAGGCTACTGAAATGGTAGAACAAGCTTAAATTAGCAGAAGGAAGTGGAGCGAGCACAATTTTGCCCAATTAGGTTGAAAGAAGCAGAAATTAGCACAAAAAAGTGGAAATTATCTGAAAAAGCAGATATTAACACACACAAAAAATAAAAAACAGCTGAAAAGTAGCTAAAAAGCAAAAAGAAGCCCACATTTTGCTGAATTAGACTGAAAATAGTTTAAATGAATGCAAAAAATGGGGAATAATTAAAAAAAAGCTTAAATTAACATAAAAACAGCTAAATAGTACCGGTAGCTGAAATATCAGAAAATGTTGAAACTTGCAGAATAAGCCGAAAGGAGTATAACAAGCTGAAATTAGCCGAAAGAAGTTAGAAGAAGCACAAAAATGTT
>JBBPBX010042636.1:0-23639 GCA_038048925.1 Garcialebias charrua | reverse complement strand
GCGTTCAATACAGAAACAACTGGACTTTATTTGTAACAGAAAACTTTTGCCCTCTATTCAAAGGGCTTTCTCAATTCAATTTGATAGAGGGTGAAACGTTTTCTGTAACAAATGAAGTCCAGTTGTTTCTGTATTGAATGCTTTTTTTGATTTTATCATGTCCTGGATGACTGAGAATCTCCACCAGCATATATTTATATAATTTTGTGATATATCAGATCTTTGCTTCATTTACAGTGGAGAAATATTTATAAACAATACAACTGTTTTGTGTTTTCATTGAATTCAAAATATTTTTATGATAAAACTAGGCAGTAAGTCAGTAACTAAGCAGTAATCATTAAATGCACTGATGTAATTTAGACATAATTTCAGTGAAAATTCGTTTTTGATGTGATGATTCATATATAAACTCTTAAGATGTAGTGAACATTCATTGTATTTACACATGCACATCTGTGTATGTTTCCACATCTGTGGAAATAAGAATGATGTTTTTCATGAAATTTCATGCTCAGTAATCCAGGTATCAAATCCGATAATTCTCAATCAGCGTGCTGGAACTATTCTGACTGATGAAGCCCTCTGGAGTGAGGGTGCAACATTTCTACTAAAAAAGAAACTGTCCAGATGACCTGATTGAGAATTATCGGATGTTTTTCATGTTAAAATAAACGTTTAAAAAGTACAGATACTTCAAAGGTAATCATATTTTTTAAACTATAATTAATGTTGAATACTTATTAGATTCATTATTAAAAAAATTACCAATCAGTAGCTATGTTTACATAGGCAAAATTCTGTGACCGGATTGAAATGTGTTCTGATCGCATAATTAGATAGCACCGTTTACATGGGCACAATCCGTTCATGACGAGTGTTTACATGCAGCAGGCTTTTATTCTGATCAGAAGTTCTGACATGCGCAGAGTGGTACACTCCCCTTAAAAAAAAAAAACGAAGAGGAAGTTACTTTCGTAAAAACCACAGAAGAAGAAGCTACTTCCGGGACGAAAGTAAACAGACGCGTCCAAAATGGACCCGCGCCAGATTGTAATGACTGCGACTGTGTTTTTACTGCACTCCCTGATTGAACTACAGGTGAAGCAGCGCGTGCTTTTAGTTTTTTTATTCACAGGATGAGAGCGCTGGACGTCCTCTGTCCTCCAAGCTGTCGTGGACAACAATTGTTGGTAAGATAATAAAAACGCTGTATGCTAATAAACTTTTTGTCCTTTCCTTTTCTACCTGTCTGCGTGATACTGTCTGTATTTGTTATTAATTACTATTCTTCCTCTGTTTTCCTGTTTCTGGAGCATCAGTGTCACGATGCCAGGCAGTGCCCTGCCATGATGCCAATGTCCTGCGCCACTCAGACCTCTATCAAAGGGCTCATCTGTTGACAAAAGTAAGGCTAATATTTACTATATTGTATTTAGTATTACTACAACGATTACAGCTAAGTACAGTATCTCAAAGTAGAGATGCTTAGCTGTAAAGTTTTATTTAAAATAAAATGTTTGAACCATGTCTTTAAACAAATAGTTAAATGTTGCCAAAATGTAAGGCTAACATTTACTATATTGTATTTAATTTTACAACTATTACAGCTAAGTATATCAGAAGACATACTTAGATGTAAAGTTTTCTTTCAAATAAAATTTGTTTGAACCATAACTTTAAACAAATAAAAAGTTGAACACTAAATATTGGCATGTCCTTTTTTGCAGTCTGTGAGGAACATTGAAGCAAAGGACGTCCGTCTCTTCATTGTTGGTGATCGTGCCCGCTGTTGGACTGGCTCGTCAAAGGATACGCAAACTGTCCTCGTCTGACTCCTCAAGTCATTTAATGTTTACCTTGGCGCTGTCAGGTGGAGGTAGAGATGACCGGGTTTCTGAAGTCACAGTGGAGAGTTCTTCTAAAAAGATACTGTACTTATGTATTTGTGTTCACATGCAGTTAACATTTGTATAAAATTATTATCACAATAAACAACTGCAAGTAATACTAGTGAACATCTGAGCTCTTTAATGGACCAAACATTTTAACACATTCTTGTAAACAGTTGAAATTGCTTGTTTGAAACATGTTTCATTCTTAGTGCAATTTGAGGTATATCAGAAAAACATAAAAATTAAACGTTCAAAACGTTTGTACAAAACAGACGATGTGCACAGATCACATCTTGTAATGATAACAAAAAATTTCTTTGGTCATTTAAAAACTACAGTAACCTGTAATTCAGTAACTTCTTTAACAACTCATCACATACTTTCACAATTTCAATGTATGCATGTGATTTAGGACAACAAAATTGGTGACAAAATAATCGATTTTACTTCCAAAATGTATGTTTCTGTATCTGATAGAACAGCAAATGTGTTTTTATCCTGTGAGTCATGCAGAAACTCAGAGTCCTTATTAAACCATCTGACTGTATTAAGTTAGGACATCTTAATTGTACCATAAACTATCAATCCTAATGTCTGTGTAAAAAATACATTTACAGATCTGTCAGGGGACAAAGAAACATGGTTGTGGAGAATTGAAACATTTTCAAATCAGTTTTGAGTTGTTCTAAAGCTCATGTGTGAACTTCTTGGGATTCCTAAGACGTGGGACTCTTGCATCTTCTGCCACCATCACCTGCCACTGCCACCATCACCTGCCACGTGCCACCATCACCTGCCACTGTCTGTTGTGTGCTGCTGCCTCTTCAAAGCTGGACTCATCATCTGAAAAACAAACAAAATAAAGTTTAACTGGACCCCTGATATGTTGAAATGTGTTAGGTTAATTATCTGGTTAGTTGGAGTTTTAATGTACAATACAGTATACTGTAGTTCTATGCTAGCCCTACAGCTACTCTTATTTCTTATTATAATTACATTTTTTACATATTTGTTGTTTCTAATTACTCCAGGTAATACAGTACAGAGGGTTAATGTGTTTTGAAGAGTCTAACTTACCAGAAAGGATGCTTTGCTCCTGGTTAGCTTCCTCTCCTCAGATTCCTCTCCTCCTCATAAGATCCACACCGCTGCCTGCTGTGTTGGAAGTGGCAGATCTCTCATCAGTTCATCAACACGTAAAATAAAAAAGTGGTGGGGTCGTAGCCACTTGTCCCGTTTTTGTTTTTAGCTTTGTAGCACTTAGCTTTAAGCTCTTCCAGCGACCTCCAGCTTCTTCCAGCTTTTCATGTACTTGTTTGAATAACTACACGTTCGGTCAAGGCGTTCGATAGTTTTGAGCTATTTTAACGTTTCCATTACAAATGTTGCATCGCTCACCGACCAGTTTTACTTCCCCACCATGCGTTAGCATCTACCCACTAGCCAGCCCAGGCGGAGAAGTAAACACGAGGGGGGAGAGGGAGGGAGGGATGAGGGTGCGCGCAGCGCACATGCGCAGTCAGGACAGTTTCCCACAGTCCGGTAAAAGGAACAGATCATGTGTTTACATGCGCACACATCGGGCTACGGATCGGCGTAAACCACCCGTTTCGAACGGATCACAAATTAGGTCGGATCACGCCGAATACACAAAAAATAACCCGACCGGGGTGTTTACATGACGGACTTTTGATCCGTTCGGCCGTTTGATCCGATTACTTATGTCCATGTAAACATAGCTAACGCTCTGTAAACGAGATAGATCGGGTTCCATCACTTGTTCAGCCTCAAATCCTCCCTCGTCAGCAATGTCGGCTTCAGACTCACTTCCTGAACGGTAAGGCTCATATAAATACGGTTGAATACCTAAATTAAAATCTGCTGGCTCTTGTTCATCACCCGAACTAATTTCACCTTCCCAAACTGAGACAAATCGCTTAGATCAACACTAGAAATGCTACACTTGTCTGATTCGACATGCTCCGCCATTATTATTTACATGCGCGTTGGAGCAGTGCCTTCCCGTTGGCACGTCACTGATGACGTATGCGGAAATTCGCAGATTTCTATGGGTGTATCACAGCGAAAAAATTACCATAACTTGTAATGAAATTTTAATATATTTATAATTTATTTTGCAAAAACGAACATGGCTGAATGATATAAGATATATATGTTGTGAAAAAATATGCAAATTTCCAACATCATGTCACAATACCTTTAAACCCAATGAAGACTCTCTGAGCCTCACAACAGGAAACACCCAAACTTTAAGAGCACACAAGAGGCAGGTCTATATCACAGACTTCCATCTCACTCATGCTGCGGCCGAAATGCTAACATACCGCTAAGCTATATGGGAAAGACAACACAGTCCACTCCTCATATATATTCACTGATAATATCTTGGAGCTATTGGAAAAGAGTTTTAATAAAAACGTTTTTTTGTGTGGAGACATTAATATTGATCTGGGAAATAAAACCGATTCAAATAACATCAGTACATTCATCAATTCAATGTATAGTATCTGTATCCGTTGATCAAAGCCAACAAGAATTACAACTCATAGTGCCACAATCAAAAACAAAACTTAAAAACAGTGGGGCAGTCAACCACCCCACACTGCCCGCGGTGTTGCGCATTAAGTTTAGTTTTAGAGATAATTATGTTCATAGGTTTTTTTAATAGGTTTAGAGATTCTTTTTTTTTTTTGTGAAACAAGGTCAGAGGAAGTTGTTTCTGGTTCGGTTGATTGAACCCGTTGTTACACTATATTCTGTGACCTATAACAGTGCATGCAACACCACCCCCTATGGTCACAATATAATGTAGCGGTTACAGGGAGTGGACTGTGTTGTCTTTCTCATAATGCTTAGCAGTATGTTAGTGTTCCAGCCGCACCATGAGTGAGATGGAAGTCTGTGATATAGACGTACCTCTTGTGTGCTATTAAAGTTTGGGTGTTTCCTGTTGTGAGACTCAGAGTGACTTCATTGTGTTTAACTCACACAATGTTAAGACGGTAGTCACAGAATATGGTGTAACACAAGTGCTCTCCGTTGAAGAAATTCATTCCATAGTTTGAAGCCAACGTGCATCATGGATCGGAAATATCGGCAGGTTGGATCGGAAAATCCGATACGTAAATTATGCTGGTATCGGAGATCGATACCGATACTGGTTCGGATAGGCCCCATCCCTAATTATTTCATGAGTTCTCTCTTTTTCAGGAATTACAAATAAATTGTGTGGTCAGATTAGATGTAACAGGCATGAAATGTTAATTTGTGTCGATTCACCAAGAGATTAATCATTTATTAACAGAATCATAAAATTACATCAACATGTACAAACGGATTGGTTCTGATCAAATTTCTTATAAACTAACTGTCGACAGATTCAAATTTGTGAACGACAGAAACAAGTATTGAGATGACACATTACTTTATATCTGTAGGCAAATATTTCTTAAAGTTCTGGCAAGGAGGTAAAGAAAAAGTTTAAGGAGTAAGGAAGGGAGATGGAGGAAAGATGAGGAGGAATATTATCTTGAATGTTTACAACCAGAAACATGGCAGCTCTTCGGCGGCGTCCGCTAGACTCTCGTCCGCGTTGAAGAACGACTTTTTACCTTTGGTGAAGATTCTGGGTCCCCAAACTTTAGTAAAGCGGGTCAGCCTTAAACAACGCACGGATTGTCCATCCTGCTAAAGTTTATTTTCATCTTGTTCACTCTCAACGGCTCGCATGAGGTCTGCAATCAACCTTACCGAAGTAAGGTTCCGGTTCCGGTTTGGCTTTTCAAGATAAAAGATTCCTCGAAGGAATTTCATTAAAAGTGGAGCTTTTTAGCTCGAGGTCGGGTTAACAGCTAACGTGCAGTGAAAACTTTGCTGATAGAACAAGGTCATTGTCGTTTTGACCAACGTTCATCCAGCTCTTAGGAAAAACATTGTAGTTCAACTTCTCCAGCAGACTGAGGACAACAGAGTTACAGTATGCAGAAATATCAATGTGATATATCATATGCATATGAGGAGCAAAAATGAACCTAGCTGTGAAACCGCCTGAGTTTTGCTCGAAGAACATGTTGTCTCCTGGGTTTTTATATAGTCCTAACCACTTAAAAGTAGATCAGGCTATGATTGGTTTAAATGTATGAGTGGCGTTTCAGTTCAGCCAATTATGTGCAGATCTTACGTTACTATGGTGACCAGGAGCCTGGCCCTCTGAAAGCCAGTAAACAACCTTGCGTTCTTTAGAATAAGATGAATTTATGACCCAGCTAGGAGGACCAGTTAATATCAGCATTTTGTTCACTACTTATACTGTTTTATACTAAGTGTTAATCTACTCTATTTGGCGTTTAATAATTAGTGTTAGAACTCCATCCATCCATCCATTTTCGTCCGCTTATCCGGGGTCGGGTCGCGGGGGTAGAAGCCTAAGTAGGGAGGCCCAGACTTCCCTCTCCCCAGCCACTTGGAGCAGCTCCTCTGGGGGAATCCCAAGGCGTTCCCAGGCCAGCCGAGAAACATAGTCCCTCCAGCGTGTCCTGGGTCTTCCTCTGGGCCTCCTCCCGGTGGGACATGCCCGGAACACCTCCCCAGGGAGGCGTCCAGGAGGCATCCTAACCAGATGCCCGAGCCACCTCAACTGGCTCCTCTCGATGTGGAGAAGCAGCGGCTCTACTCCGAGTCCCTCCCGGATGACTGAGCTTCTCACCCTATCTCTAAGGGAGAGTCCAGACACCCTGCGGAGAAAACTCATTTCAGCCGCTTGTATCCGAGATCTCGTTCTTTCGGTCACAACCCAAAGCTCATGACCATAGATGAGGGTGGGAACGTAGATCGATCGGTAAATTGAGAGCTTTGCCTTTCGACTCAGCTCTCTCTTCACCACGACAGACTATCCGCCTATCGATCTCACGCTCCAGTTTTCCCTCATTCGTGAACAAGACCCCGAGATACTTAAACTCCTCCACTTGGGGCAGGACCTCATCCCCGACCCGGAGAGGGCATGCTACCCTTTTCCGGCTCAAGACCATGGCCTCGGATTTGGAGGAACTGATCCTCATCCCGGCCGCATCACACTCGGCTGCAAACCGCTCCAGCGAAAGCTGTAGATCACGATCTGATGAAGCCAATAGGACCACATCATCTGCAAAAAACAGAGAAGCGATTCTAAGGCCACCAAAACGGATCCTCTCAACACCTTGGCTGCACCTAGAAATTCTGTCCATAAAAGTTATGAACAGAATCGGTGACAAAGGGCAACCTTGGCGGAGTCCAACTCTCACTGGAAACGAGCCTGACTTACTGCCGGCAATGCGGACCAAGCTCTGACACCGGTCGTACAGGGACCTAACAGCCCATATCAATGGGCCTGGTACCCCATACTCCCGGAGTACCCCCCACAGAACCCCCCGAGGGACGCGGTCGAATGCCTTTTCCAAGTCCACAAAGCACATGTAAACTGGTTGGGCAAACTCCCACGCGCCCTCCAGGACCCTGTTGAGGGTGTAGAGCTGGTCCAGTGTTCCACGACCAGCACGAAAACCACACTGCTCCTCCTGAATCCGAGGTTCGACTATCCGACGGACCCTCCTCTCCAGAACCCCTGAATAGACCTTACCAGGGAGGCTTAAGAGTGTGATCCCCCTATAGTTGGAACACACCCTACGGTCCCCCTTTTTGAATAGGGGAACCACCACCCCAGTCTGCCAATCCAAGGGAACTGCCCCCGATGTCCACGCGATATTGCAGAGTCGCGTAAGCCAACACAACCCCACAACATCCAGAGCCCTAAGGAACTCAGGGCGAATCTCATCCACCCCTGGAGCCCTGCCACCGCAGAGCTTTTTAACCACCTCGGTGACCTCAGCTCCAGAGATTGGAGAGCCCGACCCAAAGTCCCCAGGCTCCGCTTCCTCAGTGGAAGACGTGCCAGTAGGATTGAGGAGGTCTTCGAAGTACTCCGCCCACCGACTCACAACATCCCGAGTTGAGGTCAACAGCACGCCATCCCCACCATAAATGGTGTTGGTCGCGTACCGCTTTCCCCCCCTGAGACGCCGGATGGTGGACCAGAATCGCCTCGAAGCCGTACGGAAGTCATTCTCCATGGCCTCTCCGAACTCCTCCCACGCCCGAGTTTTTGCCTCAGCAACCACCCGAGCCGCATGCCGCTTGGACTGTCGGTACCTATCTGCTGCTTCCGGGGTCCCACAGGCCAAAAAGGCCCAATAGGACTCCTTCTTCAGCCTGACAGCATCCCTCACCGCCGGTGTCCACCACCGGGTTCGAGGGTTGCCACCACGACAGGCACCAACAACCTTGCGGCCACAACTCTGATAAGCTGCCTCGACAATAGAGGCGCGGAACATGGCCCACTCGGACTCAATGTCCCCCGCCTCCCTCGGAACGTGTTCAAAGCTCTCCCGGAGGTGGGAGTTAAAGCTCCGTCTTACGGGAGACTCTGCCAGACGTTCCCAGTAGACCCTCACAATACGTTAGGGTCTGCCAGGTCTGACTGGCATCCTCCCCCACCATCGGAGCCAACTCACCACCAGGCAGCGGCCAGCCGACAGCTCCGCCCCCCTCCCCACCCGAGCGTCCAGGACATGCGTCCGCAGATCAGATGAGACGACAACAAAGTCGATAATCGAACTGCAAACCAGGGTGTCCCGGTGCCAAGAGCACATATGTACACCCCTATGCCCGAACATGGTGTTCGCCATGGACAATCCATGACGAGCACAGAAGTCCAACAACAAAACACCACTCGGGTCCAGATCAAGGGGGCGCTCCTCCCAACCACACCCCTCCAGGTCTCACTGTCATTACCCACGTGAGCGTTGAAGTCCCCCAGCAGAACAAGGGAGTCCCCAGGAGGCGCACTCTCCAATACCCCCTCCAAGGACTCCAAAAAGGGTGGGTAATCTGCGCTGCCGTTTGGCGCATAGGCACAAACAACAGTCAGAGCCCGTCCCCCCACACGTAGGCGAAGGGAGGCTACCCTCTCGTTCACCGGGGTGAACCCCAACGTACAGGCACCAAGATGGGGGGCAACAAGTATGCCCACTCCTGCTCGGCGCCTCTCACCAGGGGCAACTCCAGAGTAGAAGAGTGTCCAACCCCTCTCAAGGAAACTGGTTCCAGAGCCAGAGCCATGCGTTGAGGTGAGTCCGACTATTTCTAGCCGGAACCTCTCAACCTCACACACTAGCTCAGGCTCCTTCCCCACCAGAGAGGTGACATTCCATGTCCCAATGGCCAGCTTCTGTAGCCGAGGATCAGACCGCCAGGGTCCCCGCCCTCGGCCACCACCCATCCCACATTGCACCCGACCCCTTTGGCCCCTCCCATAGGTGGTGAGCCCATGGGAAGGGGGACCCACGTCTCCTCTTCGGGCTGTGCCCGGCCGAGCTCCATGGGTGAAAGCCCAGCCACCAGGCGCTCGCCAACGTGCCCCACCTCCGGGCCTGGCTCCAGAGTGGGGCCCCGGTGACCCGCGTCCGGACGAGGGAACATTTTGTCCATTTATTTTACTCATCAGTGTTAGAACTATGAAAAGATTAATGTTAATCAATTGTATTAATTACAAAGTATCTTATGTGTTGTGATTTACCTTTATTTTATGGTTAGTAAATGTTTAGGCTTTAAGCCTAAATATGATGCCATGTGCTGTCGTTCTGCTCAGAGGACAAAGAAGCACTTTCTCCTGCTAACCGAAGTGCCAGGTGCACTCAAAATGTTTGATTAACGTGATTATATAAAGTGTGAGCTTGTAAACTTAATATTAGTATATGTGAGATTATATGTAAAACATAAAGTAATCAATGGGCAATGTTCCCTCTAAGCTGCGCGCATGCGCAATTGTGCACTTCTCGCACATTCTCAGTGCACAATAAAATCTTTGTAGCGCATCCAAAGTAAACTGAATACTTGACTGAATGTGACGGTATGTCCTATAGGCTTTGAACGCACCACAGAAGAGCCGGGATCTGATTGGGTCTGGTCAGTCCACCGGTCCGCCTCAACTAAAAATTATTGATGGACAGCGATTACATCCAATCACATTGAAGCTCCCGTTGTTTTGACCAATTACTAACAGGAAGGCGGGTCTTAGAAAAGCAAGCATGTGTGTATGTGGCTTCACAGTCAAATCAATGTAGAAGATGGAGTTCGTCACACCGGGACAAAATATAGTTTTACTGTAGAAACAAGTGACGCTCTGCCTCAATTTCTCATCCTATTCAAGTGTTCGGTGCCTCCTCTGACTGACGATGTGTCGTCCTTTTGGAGCGAATCAGAGCGCAGGTGCATGGAAATGATTTCAGCAGGAAATACTCTGCATCTCAGCGACTCAATTTAAATTAGCGTTAAAACTACAGATTTTAAATCTCGTTGTTAGGTCAAGTAAACTCAGAGTTATGATCAATAATCCATACCACATCTTTTATCTAAATAAAGTCAAATCTCTAGCGTGTTACAGTGAGAAGCTGCAGCCACCCCCCCTCCCACACACACACCGCTAAACACATAAACAACGTCCCCCCTCCTTTCTGAAGGAGGCTCCAAGCTATTTGTCAAGCACCAAATACTGTAATCTGCAGGAAAAATAAGAAAAAGGCACAGAAGTTGAATGGAGATCAGTGCACGATAAAGTCAGTGAGAGCAAGGGTGATGAAGAGGATGATCGTTAGAAGAGGAAGAGCAGAACGAGGACAGGTCTACAGAGGAGCAGGTCCAGAACCAAGCATCAGTTCTGAGCTCTGCAGATGTTGACCCAGAGGGTGGACCAATTGAGGAAAATACACTTTAAAAACCTACAGTAAAATAAACATGTTTTCAATAAAAAAAAAAAAATAATAATAATTATAAATTCAATTTATAACGCACTTTTCATTAATGAAACTCTCAAAGTGCTACAAAGTGCAACAGAATTAAATGTCAATAAAACAAGTAATAAAACAAGTAAAATCAATAACAGTATCAACTAAGATCAAAGATAGAATCATGAGGAGGCAGAGTATGCTTGGTTAAAAAGAAAGGTCTTCAAGCCGCTCTTAAAGTCAACCAGTGACTGTGGAGCTCTTAGGCAGTCAGGAAGAGAGTTCCACAGGCGGGGGGCAACCACACTGAAAGCCCGGTCTCCCATGGTCCTTAATTATGTAGAGATTTTAAACAAAAACCCTACAAGCATTAAAATAAAAATCATCTAAATTAGATATATTTATTTGAGGCTGACAGTTTAATTCAGAAGGTTGATTTTCCCTCTGAGGAACATGAATAAATCAAGTTAAAGGGTTAAAATTGTCTAATTCAAATAACATAATAAAGTCTGTAGTTAAATAAAACAGGTGTTTGAGCTGCATGCATTCAGCTGAGAGCTGGTCGCTCTTTAGTTTTAGCAGGTCGCTCTTTAGTTTTAGCAGGTCGCTTTCGTGAATGAGCCCATGAGGTTCAAAAGATTTACCTGACTAAATAAAGGTTGAATGAAAGAGCTGCAAGATAAAGAATAAAGATCAATTCATTGTGAAATGATTCTTTACGGGTTTTTTTTTTTTCACTTTAAGTGGGGTAAATCACTTATATTAAAAGCAAACTCATGGAAGTTGCTGCTGTAATCTGATTCTTATAATAAGCCATGTAACTTTCTATGATCCCAGATTTATAACAGGTGGGTAGCCATAGTGCGCACTTCTGATGTTCAAAAAAGGTGTTCAATACAAGATCAACTGGACTTTATTTGTAACAGAAGACGTTTCGCTCATCATCCGATAAGCTTTCTCAATTCAATGGAGACTATGAGAGGGAGAGGGAAGTTGGATGTTGATGTTGATGAAGTTGATGTTGCTCGTAGTGGTCCTCACTGTGCGCTCAGATGTATCAAAGAGGGGGGCACTCTAATGCCCCTTTTCCATTAGTACTTGTAGTACTGGTACAGGCCTACTCTACTCTACTCGGTACGGTACACGTTGTGTTTCCATTATGCTTTCAGTACCGGTTCCAGTGGGCGGGGTTCAATATGACGACTCCACCTCTCACCAGCTGTTGGCAGTGAGAAGCTGAAACTGTTTTTAGTACAGGGTGAGAATTTATTTTGAAGTTGTGTGTGTATACATATATACATATATATATGGCAGCACGGTGGCGCAACTGGTAGAGCTACTGCCTCTCAGTGAGAAGGTCCAAGGTTCAAATCTCGGTCCGGGGACCTTTCTGGGTGGAGTTTGCATGTTCTCTCCGTGCATGCGTGGGTTTTCTCCGGGTGCTCCGGTTTCCTCCCACAGTCCAAAAACATGCATGTTAGGTTGATTGGTAACTCTAAAATTGACCCTGGGTGTGAGTGAGACAGGTCCCTCTTGTAAATGAGTCCCCGTGGCTCAACGAGGATAGCCTGTATAAATAAAGGTTGAATGAATGAATGAATGAATATATATATATATATATATATATATATATATATTTATATATATATATATATATATATATATNTATATATACAGGGAACCCTCGACTTATGGCACCCCCGACCTACGGCAACTCGGACTTACGAACGCACTGTAAAAATAAAAAATAAAAATAAAAATTCATAAATGAATACATGTACAGTACTGTACAGTCACCAAGCACTTAGCCTATCCTAACACAGTTTTTAAAGATGAAGGAGTGAGTTGAATTGTCTCCCTTTCACATAAAGTGAAAGTAGCTCCCTTTATGTGAATGGAGCCTGCTGGGGAGGAGGGAGACAATTCAACTGACTCCTTAACTGTGTTAGGATAGGCTAAGTGCTTGGTGACTGTACAGTACTGTACATTTATCTATTTATAAATAAAATAAAATAAAAATATATATATTTTTAATAAATAGATAAATGTACAGTACTGTACAGTCACCAAGCACTTAGCCTATCCTAACAGTTTTTTAAAGATGAAGGAGTGTGTTGAATTGTGTCCCCAGCAGGTTCCATTCACATAAAGGGAGCTAATTTCACTTTATGTGAAAGGGAGACAATTCAACTAATTCCTTCATCTTTAAAAACTGTGTTAGGATAGGCTAAGTGCATGGTGACTGTACAGTACTGTACATGTATTCCTTTGTAAAAATAAAAAAAATAAAAACTTTTTAAAATTTGAGCCGGAAAAGGGTAGCATGCCCTCTCCGGGTCGAGGATGAGGTCCTGCCCCAAGTGGAGGAGTTTAAGTATCTCGGGGTCTTGTTCACGAATGAGGGAAAACTGGAGCGTGAGATCGATAGGCGGATAGGTGCAGCATCCGCAGTGAAGCGGGCTCTGTACCGGTCTGTCGTGGTGAAGAGAGAGCTGAGTCAAAAGGCAAAGCTCTCAATTTACCGATCGATCTACGTTCCCACCCTCATCTATGGTCATGAGCTTTGGGTTGTGACCGAAAGAACGAGATCTCGGATACAAGCGGCTGAAATGAGTTTTCTCCGCAGGGTGTCTGGACTCTCCCTTAGAGATAGGGTGAGAAGCTCAGTCATCCGGGAGGGACTCGGAGTAGAGCCGCTGCTTCTCCACATCGAGAGGAGCCAGTTGAGGTGGCTCGGGCATCTGGTTAGGATGCCTCCTGGACGCCTCCCTGGGGAGGTGTTCCGGGCATGTCCCACCGGGAGGAGGCCCAGAGGAAGACCCAGGACACGCTGGAGGGACTATGTTTCTCGGCTGGCCTGGGAACGCCTTGGGATTCCCCCAGAGGAGCTGCTCCATGTGGCTAGGGAGAGGGAAGTCTGGGCCTCCCTACTTAGGCTGCTACCCCCGCGACCCGACCCCGGATAAGCGGACGAAAATGAATGGATGGATGGATAAAATTTATTTATAGGATCTGAAATATATTTCAATCAGTATTATATCTATTATGTTCTAAGATTTGTGTTCACCTAAATCCTGCCATAAAATGTGAAATAAATCCAAGACGGAACTTTGTTCTTCCGGGCTTTGTTTTCAATAGGGAAGAGTTTTTCAGTTACACGTCTGCACAATGCAACAGACACGACACTAGTGTGTTTACATCGAGCTGATAGCTGATTGGCAGAGAGGTTGTCTTCGTGGTGAGCGTAGGGGTGGTCCCACAAGGCGATGACGACACCCAGGGGTTTTTATGCACGAGCCAGCCTTCGAAGAGGTATGTATGGACTTTGTGATCGGCGTGAGGTCTGTTGCAGCTGCAAGATTTCTTCTTATATGTACAATAAACCTGCAATAACGTGCACATTCATTTCAGAGCTTCCTTCAACTTTTGAACTCGTAACAAATTGGTGACCACCGACGCGAGAGTTGGAAGGAACGGGAGCCGTTCTGGGGTTCCCCCACTGAGAGGTGATGCTCCGCGCAGCTAAGGAGGTGCCTTCATTTCAGGTGAGCAGACTCCTTTTTCTCATAAAATGTCTGCTATTGGATACATTAAATTTTACCTTGACTGAGTGTCGTCTACTTCTGGGTGGGCTAATTTTTACCATGGTTTAGCTGCGGTTCATTGTATTAGCAGCTAAAAGTAAAGTAAAAACTACTATGTTGTTTTTGTGTGCATTTTTTGCAGCGGTTGTACATGTAATTGAAAAGCACATAGTCCCACATGCACAGGGAAGATTTATGAGTGCCTGATAGCTTGCTCGCCCTCCCCCTCCATCCTCCCCCTACATGAGCTCCGGCCTTTCAGCTAGGAGAACTGTTCATTTTACTGTGGTGCTCCAGGGGTCATGGTGCCGAGGCTTGGTTTTTATCTCCGGGACCCGTTCGCCGTCAAGATTCTCCAGGTTTTTGATCTGGACCACGTCCTACTGTTAGAGTGGTTAGGCCACTCCAGAATTGTAGTTCGCCATTTGAGTGGCTGGTCCACTCACGGGTCCTGTGATTGCTGTTCAGAGCCAGATTTATCATTTACTGTTAATTCAACAAGCAAATAAAGGCACAAGGACGGATTTTTTATATTTTTATATTGTAGTTGTGGGTGAATTTGCTTGTAGTAGGTCCATTTTAAGTCTATAGAGACTAACCACTGCTATGTTCTGTCTGGGGAGGTATATATTTCTTTTTTTTTTATTAGGGTGTATCAGAGGGTGATTTACAATAGTCAGTTTCTGTGGTCGGCCGTTTGAACTGGCCACGTTGCTGACTGGACGTTTGCTCTCTTCATCCTCTGTAAGCACGTGTATACTTTTATCATAACTGACAAATATATTTATAACTGGAAAAATTGTGGGGTAGGGACTCTGGGGTCTATGTTACACCAATTGTGGATGTCATGGAGTAAAAAAGTTGCTGTTAGGAATATTTCTGCTGAGAAAAACCATATGGTGTCTTGGGTTAGTAGAATGTAACACTCAGGGATGTTTGCTTCTGTTGATGAAGCTCCACCCTCCATTCCATGGCTAAATAAACTTCTGCTCCAGGCAGATAGGGCTCTGAAATTGGCGTTAGATGAGAAAGACAAGAGTTCTGCTCTATTGCGCATGAAGAAATATAAGGAGAGGCTAAAAGCGGATGAATTTAATCGAGATTGTCAATTGTTTTTGGATGAGATGAGGAGAATTGGAGCATGAGATCGATAGGCGGATAGGTGCAGCATCCGTAGTGAAGCGGGCGCTGTACCAGTCTGTTGTGGTTAAGAGAGAGCTGAGTCAAAAGGCAAAGCTCTCAATTTACCGATCGATCTACATTCCTACCCTCATCTATGGTCATGAGCTTTGGGTTGTGACCGAAAGAACGAGATCTCGGATACAAGTGGCTGAAATTAGTTTTCTCCGCAGGGTGTCTGGACTCTCCCTTAGAGATAGGGTGAGAAGCTCAGTCATCCGGGAGGGACTCGGAGTAGAGCCGCTGCTTCTCCACATCGAGAGGAGCCAGTTGAGGTGGCTCGGGCATCTGGTTAGGATGCCTCTTGGACGCCTCCCTGGTGAGGTGTTCCGGGCATGTCCCACTGGGAGGAGACCCAGAGGAAGACCCAGGACACGCTGGAGGGACTATGTCTCTCGGCTGGCCTGGGAACGCCTTGGGATTCCCCCAGAGGAGTTGCTCCAAGTGGTTGGGTAGAGGGAAGTCTAGTCCTCCCCACTTAGGATGCTACCTCTGCGACCCGACCCCGGATAAGTGGACGAAAATGGATGGATGGATGGATGAGGAGAATTGTAAGGGTACAGAAAACTGGTTTGAAAAATGTGCACAAAGCACAGGTGCAAGCTGCTGGCTCGCACTCAGATTTATTGCTTCCAACAGATAACACTTCCCACTTGGTGCCTGACACGACGGGGAAGGGTGCCCCCTCCTCCTATCCTGGTACCAGGGACGGAGACTCTCCTTGAAGCTCCACTGCCCTGCCCTCCTCGTCCTCTCCCATACGCGCCTGTGAACCTGCCTCCACTGGCACAGATGCCTCTGACGGTGCTCTCATCCATAAATCTCACTGAGTTGACTCCTGATTCTGGTTCTGGACCCGTTACAGGGACCGGCTCAGAGTTGCTGCTCATTACAGGCGGTGTTTTACAAACTAAATCAGCTCAGAATGGAAATGTGTAGCAGGAGCATGTGCAGACACTGATGGGTGGAATTCCTACCACTGCTGGCACTGTAGGTAAGCAAAGGGGAGGTGATGTTTTACATCTACCGTCCTCCGATGCTTCTTTCACTGTGAAATCTTTGAAGGCTTCATATGACTCCATACCACTGACTTGTCCTACTCCAACTGTTTGTCCTGACCTCAGATCTCCTGCCATAGCCTTTGATAAGGTTACTGGTTGGCAGCGAGGAAATTCGGGCCGTTTGAATAGAATTGCTGACAATGTTCATACCTGTCTTGATATAGCATCACTTGCACACCTCATGTTACCTCTCGTCTCCTCCACCACAGCTGAAGGGGTCCGTAAACAGACTTACATGCCTTTTAGTTTACAAGATTCTGAGTTAATTCGTCAGCGCTTGCCTGATCTCCAGAAAGGTGGGAACGCTTGGATTCGTGCATTTCTGGAAGCCTGAGCATGAATTGTACCATGTCTGGGTGACTGGAGGAGAGTTTTCACAGCATGTTCATCATTTGGTAGCCTGGCTGAAATTGAACAGGCTTCTGGACCCAGACAGTGATATGCTGCATGACCACGTTCAGATTTTGTGGCCAATTATCAGAGAGAAATATCCAACTTCTATGAAATCTACAGACTTGTGTGAGATTCATCTGGCTCTTACAGAACGTGGCACAACATACCTGTCTAGGGTTAAACTCTTATGGGAGAATAGAACTGGAAATGATCCAACTATTGATCCTACAACTTAAATGTTGTTCAGAGGGGCTGTGGAGAGCTTTCTGTCTGATGACATTAAAAAGAGCTTGGCGTCTGTTGTTGGCTTGACTAAGATAGATTATGATTTGTGGTCAGCACACATTGTTCATTTTATAGATCAGACTTTGGATAAAAGAGAGTCTGATGATAGGGAGTTAAAGTCCCTAGAGACTCAGCTAGCAAAGGCTCAGTTGAAAGATATACGTGTAGTGGGCATGACCGTGTCCACTTTGATACACCTGTGTATTTTTGAACTGTTCCAGAGATGACCTTTACTGACCTCTCAGTAAAGCAAGACATTTACTACAAATGATTCCATTAGTTGTAATCTGAGAACATAGTCACCAAAAGAGACTATTTCTATCTTTGATTTTATTCTAATGTAATCAAAAGAATAACTTTTGTCATTTTGATCACATATGTTATATGCTGTGTTATTTCTTTCTTTAAATGTGAAGCATTACTGTGTCACTTCTGCACTAACAATGTATTCACAAATTGTGTGAAAGTTGAGGGCTCGGGTCAGAGAGGCCCGACCGTTTTGTTTAGAAATAAGAAGACAGTTAATCCGTTGTTTGCATGAGAATGACTCCAGCATTCTCTGTCTTTTCCTAAACAATCTCCCTCTGCTGAATTTCAACTTGAATCGTGATAACAAGTGAACTGCTCGACGGTTTTTCTTTTGAACCAATGAAAAAGAGACAAGTCTCTCTCATCTCGAAGTTGTTTCTTAAAGTTCTAAGCTAAGCTGGAATAGTAAGAGTCTGCTGGGAACTTCAAAGAGATGTGAACTTTCCCAAAGAGCTGGATGGACGTTTAGTCACACGCTAAGGGCACGTCATCCAGTTAAGGACTAATAACATGTTTGTTATGAGTCCACTTTGAACGAGCGTAAGCTCAAAACTTTGTTATTCCTTCCTGGAATAGTTATCTTGAAGCCAGAGGCCAGTAGCTGACATATTTTCTGATGGTTGATGCGGATCCCAGGAGACGTTGAAAACGTAAACGAGGACTGGCTCGGACGTGCTGGACCTGAAGGACTCTGTGCATCTAAAAGGCTGGTGTCATCTCTTTATCAGACTCGTCGTCGAAGGTAAAGAGCTGTTTACAAACGTTCCTGGATTTAGCAGAAGTCGTATGAAGTGTCACTTCTGGTAACATGCTCAAGACAATTTCCTTTAAACCATCTCTCCATCTTTCCTCCTATCTCCTTTCCCTCAATTCTAAGCTGGAAACTAATTAAGTCATAGAGCCTCAGACTAAATATGTTAACATCCTGTATTTATGTCTGTTGTGTTACAATTTAAATGTACTGACGTGTTAAATTGCAAGAAAGTGAAATCAGGTCAATCAAGTGTAATGGTGTTAATTTAGTTGATTTATTTTAAATAAATGGTAGTGTCTTTGACATACCAACTAAGTTAACGTGTCCATTGTCACTCTATGGCTTTATTTATTTATCCATCATAAAGATCACAGAAATATTGGGTAAACTGAAAAAGAAAGAATCCGTGAAATTACTATTCAATCTGAATAGTAAATTAATTAAGGTAAAGAGGCCAGTATTAATATTGACCTCCTCATAATCCTTTACATCTGGTGGCACCGTACAAGTTTTCTGAAAGATTATTCATAAAATCTGTGGTCTCTCATTAACTGTAACATCATGTTTGCATAATAGGATCCAAGTTTTAAACTCTGAGGATAATAATTTTGGCTGGAAGTGTTCAAGACAGGCAGATTCTGCATGTTTTTATCATTTGAAGCTGAGAGATTGTTATTCGTTCAACTCTTTAACACGCTGTTGGAAGCTTTAGGTGAGGTTTTTGTCAGCCCGTGGTCTGTGGGGGTTCTGGTTCTGGTCCAGTTCACGCAGACTCCTATACAAAGCTTTGTTGACCGCCGAGTCAAACTGCCTGAAAGATTTCATTAACATCTGCCAGATTGCTGTGTGTGGTATTTTACATGTTAGAGCAGGTCAAAGAAGCATATTACTGTTAGAACGTTGTCGGCTGGGTTCTGAAACCCGAATTCTGCTCCTTTAAAGTGGACGGAACCGACCTGAACGAGGCTCCGAGGGAGTCCGTGTCGTGTTACAGTTGAAGTGCTGGTTACTGAGCGTAGCTAAGTTGTGCCTGTTTTAAATGTGATTACCATGTTTCAGAGTTTTGGGGAGTTAATGTGAAGCGTTTGAGTTGATTAAGAGTCTATAAAGTTGCGCTCTATTGTGCTAAGCTAACGTTAAAGCGACGTGTCCTACACGTTTGTTTATGAGCTGTGATTGGATAAGAAGAGAGTCGTGATCTGTCAATCACATCTCGTATCTGTAAAGCGCTGATTCGCTGAAGTGGGGATGCACGCCGATGCGGCCAGCCCACTTTTGTCGTCATTTTGGCAAAAAAACACAAACGGTAGGTGTCCGCTCTTTAAGTGACCCTCCGCGGTCTACACCGAGCAAAGGCCCTGTCAATGCACTGCATTGGTCGAAGGTAAGAAAACTACATTCACCATGATTGCTTGGGAAAAGAACTACAAGCGCTGTGATTGATTGGTTGACGTCACATATCTGAGTAGCGAGCTCCGCCTCGCTGGATGCTGGTGATGCGCCACGCATGCTGCTGCGTCGGCCCGCCCCCTCCCTGTCTTCAGACTACGTGTCCCTCAACACAAGACAAACAGAGATTTCACTAAAAGTTTAAAAACTCAACTTAAGCCATCTAAACTGTCTAATCATACAGATGTGTCTCTGACAAGAACGTAGTTCGAGCGTTTATCACGTACAGGCTCCAACTCTTTCCAATGTTGATATTTTTACAGAGTTGTTAGATGCTACTCGCAAGCTAACGGCTAAGCTGCAAGAAGTCAACCAAGCCGTCTCTAGCGGCCGGAAGTAGAAAGAAAGGTCACCTCGTGATAAGTTTAAGACTTGAATCTGCCCCCTGTTGGTTAAAAGACATTAACAGATGAGTTTTCTCATATAACATCATGAGAAGTCAGCATTTTTATGGTGAATTACCAGCTTTTGAAATTGTTCTGTACACAAACAAAAACTCCTGTTTATTCTAAATACAAATTTTAGAATGACAGAGGTACAGACAAACAATTCATGCTCATTTTAAATACTGAAGAGATTTAAAATAACACTCAAAAAGCATCTTTTATTTGATTTTCAAGTTTAAAAAAAATGATGGAAAACAGCATTTCCACATTAAGCTCTTCACATCTCCGCATTTTAAACAGAATTGGTGTACACTGTACACTTTTAGTTAAAAATGGCATTTTTAACGTTTTTCTGTGTACAATTAATGACTCCAGTTTATTTTAAATAAGGTATTTAAAATAACAAACTACAAACATCTCTCATTAATTTGGAGAAATTTCAAAACAAAGATGGGATATGACAATTATGATGAAGCTCTCAAGCTGATCGCATCAAGGCTTGAAGAGCTTGAAGTATTAAAGCAGAAGCACATTCAAAGACGTGAAGAATTTCACCAAGAAGACCTTGAGGTACAACGTTTGTTAGGAGAATCAAAAACACAACGGGGTGCTATAACTGTTTGTGACGCTCAAAGACAAAACAATGACCCGATCTGGTTAAAAACAAAACCAGAGCATGAACTACATTACCAAGAAAAGGTCAAATCCCACTCGCTGGAGCTGGAAGGGACAAGTTCATCAACTCCCTCTCCTAAAATAGGCGAGAAAAAACATGTTTTTCAAACTAACAAACCACGACATGTTGATGCCCGCTGGAACAATGACCCAAAGTGGTTAAGAGACCCAATATGGTTGAGAAGGACGAGCGAAAGCCCTGTCCCTGCACCTCGGACGAAGCTGCCCGAGATAAGCAAAAAACCACAAACGGTAGGTGTCCGCTCTTTAAGTGACCCTCCGCGGTCTACACCGAGCAAAGGCCCTGTCCCTGCACCGCGGACTGGACAGTCCGGGAGTAGCAAAAGGTCACAGAAGTTCCAGAAAAAAGGCACCATACCTCTAAGCTCTGAGGAGATAGTGGACATAAGTTGGTTGTTTGAAAACTTGAATGATACAGAGGATGACCGAACTGGTACAATGCGTGACATTGTCTTTGATAACTCAGAGCACACAAATAACCAGTTGCGCAAAGCAAAGATTGAATTGATACACCGTCGTCTCAAAGGCCCTCTAACCTCAGAAGAGGTAGAGAACATACGTCGATTGTTAAGAGTTGGATGATACTAGCAAGAATGAACAAGATTTTCAAACTGACATACAACGAAATGTTGGTACCAGCTGGAACAGTGACTCAAAATGGTTTAAAGGGAGCCCCGCCCCTAAAGCACCTCAGATTGAAAAATCTGAGACAAGCAACGAACCACAAAAGGTAGGTGTTCACTCTCTAAGAGACCCACAATGGTTCAGATCGAACCAGGTGGGTGAAAACCAAGGTCCATCGGTGGGTGGACTTCAAAAGAAATTGAAGTATGAGGACCTATACTCATGTAACTATGCGTGGTCCCAACAGAAACCCCCGAGCCTTGGAACTGCACCTCCCGCGCCTCGAACAGAACAGTTCAAGACAGGCAAAGAGTCACGAATGTCCCGGAATAATGGCCCAACACCTCTATGCTCGGAAGAGACAGAGGAAGTAAGTAGTTTGTCAGTAGATTTGAATGTTACTGTGCTTGACCAACCTGATACAATGAGTGGCGTTATCATTGATAATGACACTATCAACATTGACCAACCTGGAGCGATGTGTAGCACTGTCTTTCACAAAGACTCAGAGCACACAAATAACTCAGCGCACACTACTACCAACATTGCCATGGATGTTGACAGCAAACCAATTGCTGACACACAACAACATCCTGAAGGTCATGATGCTGACAGCCAACAAGATGCTGACAGTAAACAAGATTACACAGACAGAGTCACACGTGAACAGAAACGTGGGCCAAGACCTGTGAGGTTTCTGTGTAACTTTATACAAAGGGGGGTGGCTAAGAAAGCTTACCTGCCTATCACACTGGAAGGTGTCCTTGAGCGTGAAGCCCTCCTGGATGGTAGTGCTGATATAACCATTATGTCGGCCAAGCTGTTCGAGGAGCTGAGGACCGCCGCTAACGGTGTTGACAGGCAAATACCCTTTGAGAAATGTGCTATTGAGCTACAGGGTCTCGCAGAGACGAGAACAACCCTAACAGCTATGGCTATGGTTCACATGCAGATTGGCGAAATGACACTACACCACCCGGTGTACGTGTCTAAACTTGACTCATTCCCATTTCTGGTTGGCCAAGATTTTATAAACCGCTTCGGCGCGATTATAGATTATGGTCAACAGAAAATGTGGAGCACAGTGAGAAAACCCCTGCCAATAAAAGTGCCTCCTAGTTGTGATACAGACTGCCTAACCGCAGGTACCGCAGAGGACACAAGGGACTGCTCATCCGAGGACGAGAGCCCGGTAAGTGAACCTTCAACTACAGGTGAGACAGAAGAGACCCAAAAGTTGGACCAAACTCTGGCCCAACAAGAGAACCTCCTCTGTGAGCTGACACATTCAGCACTCCCTGACCACTGCCTACCACAGGTAGTGAAAGGTGTTGAGATCCAAGGATCCCACACCGAAGACGCTGTACTGTCCTCTGGGACAGGTAATTCGGCAATCAGCCAAGCTTTCGATGAAACCTTGGTTCAAGGGCATCTGAGTCCAGAAAATGACAGTCATCCAAACGCTGACAGTCACTTGGACATCATTGTTGCAGATTACGAGGACCCCTCATCAGACAAAATGGGGGCAAACTCACATTACCTACCACAGGTAGAGAAAGGTGTGGAGATCCAAGGACCCCACACCGAGGTTGCTGTACTGTCCCCTGGGACAGGTAAATCGGCTATCAGCCAAGCTTTCGATGAAACCTTGGTTCAGGAACATTTGAGTCTAGAACTAATCAGAAATGACATAGTTTTTACAGACTCAAAGAGCCCCTCTTCAGTCGAGAGGTGGGAAGACACACACAACGACAGTGACCCGTCGCAGTCTGTACAATCAGACACACCTGCGACTGCGCCGACGGTTGTGACACACCTGAATTACACGGAAAGAGGTAAACGTAAGAAGATACGTTGGCCAAAACCTAAACGATTCCTGTGTACCGTCTTCTCTCAGCTGCGCGAACAGCTTAAACTAAACGGTGGCATCCTAACTTGTGCCCATGGACGGACGTCCTCACCTGTGTTCGTGGTCCCCCATGACCAAAGGGGGGTGATGTTAGGCCATGCCAAAGACAAAGATTTGAATGTACACCTCAGAAACACTTTTGCTTTCGCCCAGAAAAACCTGGAAAAATCCGCTGAAGGACGCAAGGCGTACTATGACCAGAAGGCCTCTCACAATGAACTCCAAGTGGGAGACAGAGTCTGGTACTATACGTTCGCTCCAGCAACCGGGAAAGGAGG
>JBBPBX010042635.1:11296-28306 GCA_038048925.1 Garcialebias charrua | reverse complement strand
ATACATATATGTGTGTGTGTGCATATATATACAGTATACGCACACATATTAATACTTATGTACCTGAAAAAGCCACAGGCAAAACAGAATGTTCAAAAAAGAAACAAGATCATCCATTTTGGTTGTGTGTTATTTCCCAACTCTTCTTCTAATACGTGTTAGTGGTGGTTAGTATATAGCTTAATGTAGCACTAGTACCACCAGCAGGTTAGGAGCGTTGATATTAATGATCCGCCCTCTACAGGAAAACTACCCGCCCACTACAAGAGAACTACCTGCCCACTAAAGGGGACCTAATGGGCGCTGTGGATACAGAAATAAACCGGTCCCACAGGAACTGGCCCAAACAAGCCACAATGGGACCCTACAGGAACCAGCCCTGTGGATAAGGGACAGGAGAAAGTGGGCCTCCGAACAACTTCAAAATGTGGGTAGGAAAGATAAAACACCCACACCAGCCTCCTCACTAGCCCTCTGGGCCCTTGAACAAAACCCTTAACCCCCACCATCTGCTTCCCTGTGTGCCCTAGATGGCAGCTCTCTGCTCCACACAGAGGGCTGTGGTAGCTTGGTGGTCTGTGGTTGTGTCATGTAGGTATATGTGTATATATGTATGTATGTGTACATATATATGTATGGTGTAAAAACCATTGCCAAGTCTCTGTGCGAGTTAAAGATCCACTGACGTGATTTTTCTACTATTCATCAAATTGCTCAAAATATATATATTTTATCATTTAAATATGTTAGTTTTTGCAAACAAAATGATAAATCACTTTAATTTTGCTTTAAAAGTGATTTTGAACTTCAAGCCGTGTTTAATCATGGGAAATCCGTTTACACCTGAACGCACCATCTGTGATGTAATGTCCAGAGTGAGAGGCAGAGGGCTCCAGTCTCTTCAATAGCGGACATTTTAAAACTTGACTAATTTATCAATCTAGGTGAAGATTTGAGCTATTTGTCTTCATTTTGGGAAGCAGAAAATAGTTTGGGTGATGGAACAAGAAACAACAGGATCTAATTTAGGTCTGATGCTGTATCAGACTGACCTTCATGTGGAGCTGCGCACACCGTGACAAGCTCAGAGCTCTGCCTCAACTCTGGACATTACATCACAGATGGTGCGTTCGGGTGTAAACGGATTTCCCACGATTAAACACAGCTTGAAGTTCAAAATCACTTTTAAAGCAAAATTAAAGTGATTTATCATTTTGTTTGCAAAAACTAACATATTTAAATGATAATATATATATATTTTGAGCAATTTTACGTATAGTAGAAAAATCACGTCAGTGGATCTTTAAGCCTCCAGTATACTTGTGCGTACCTCAGTCTGCAGAGGTCCGCGCATACTGGATTATGGTACATCCAGACCGAACAGTGTTTCAACTTCAAAAAGGCTCGTCATGCAAGCAGTGGACGCACTGGACCCACAGTGGTGTCCAGACCAGAACGAGAAGCTGCGGCGGTGTGGCGGCGGGGGGTGTGGTAGGAGCTTACCAGTATACTGAGTTCCTCACTGCACTCCGCCAGGCAAGGAGCTTTTTATTTCTGTCTCTGTAGAGAAGACTTGACTGGTCGTGAAGGACTTGTTGCTCCTGGTAGGTCTGGATGGCGCCTTGCACGGCAGGCTACCACTACCGGTGTATGAATATCTGAATGAATGGGTGGATGGCTGGTATTGTAAAGTGCTTTGGGGCTCCTCACAGGGGGCTGGAAAGCGCTATATAAATAAGCTCCATTTACCATTTACCATTTGTCGCGAACACACAGCTACAATGAGTTTCTCTTCCATAGTACACGACTTTGCGGGTTTTTTCTGTGTCCCACAAACAATACGTCACATAGTTGCGCAATACCCGTCCCCTCGTTTCCGCGTCACATAGGGACTCTCCCCCTCTCTTCTCCCCCCGACTCTCCCTGATTGGTTGACACACGCGTTCATGAGTTTGAACGGCAAAATCTTCAGCATGATCAAGGCGTGCTTTGGAGGCTGACGCGGGTTCACGTGCACGGAAAAACGCTTTCCAGCACGCTCAACACGCACGTGACGTGATGCCCGACGCCAAGACGCGCCTGGAGGCGCGTCCCCCCCTGACTTTGCATGTAAACCGGACGCTCCTGAAGTTGAAAACGTGTTCGGTCTGGATGTACCATTAGAGTCGAAGCGGACGCCCGCAGGGCATGTCCGTGCAAAGTTCAATTTTTATGACCACGGATGCATACTCTGTGTCACACAATAAACTATCCGGCGATGGACTGTTTTGTACGTGCCACCAATGTATTCAATTCCCCTTCTTCATCCATTATCTATAGGGACATTTTCGTTCTGTCACACCCTGCCCAGTAAATCAACAAAATTCAAACCGTCAGTAGTCGACAAGTTAATTAGCAGGAAGTTAAAAAACAATGTAATTGCGCAAGCAAAAAAACTGCAGGGAACAAAAGTTTACATAAATGAACATCTAACCAAAAAAAATGGAAACATTGCACGTGAAGCAAGGTTGTTAAAAAAAACAGAACAAAATAGTATCAACATGGACAAGAAATGGAAACATCTTTATCAAAACACATGAAGGGGCTCAGCCTAAAATGATAAAAGAGCTGAAGGATCTGGAAAAACTTGGAGGAACTCAGGAGATGACTAATCACTAATCAATGAAACAACTTACACACAAAATGGACATAATATACAGTGAAATGAACAAATACATTAGAACATGACAACATACGAAGACTCAGAACCTAAAATATATAATGTTGAAGATGTAATTGATGCAAATTTTTTCCTGTAATAAAAGATAGTGAATATTATAATGAAGAGCAGTTTAATGACATCAATATAACAAATGGGGTTCTCTCTATTATTCACTTTAATAGCAGAAGTATAAATGCAAATATATCCAAAATAACAGATTACTTAAAACAGTTAAATAGAACTTTTACGATAATAGCACTGTCAGAGACATGGCTCAATGATGAAAACACAAATAATATTCACATCGAAGGGTATGAATTATTTCATATGAACAGAAATAATAAAAGAGGTGGTGGAGTCGCTCTATTTGTTAATAATGAAATCAAATGTAAATTAAACAGTGAAATGTCAATAATTGTTGATAATATTATGGAAATGATAACAATAGAAATAATAAACAAAAATGATAAAAACATGATAATAAGTTGTGTATATAGATCACCAGGATCAAATATAGAAATATTCACTGATAATTGATAATAAGATTACATGGAAACATAAGAAAGAATATTATAGTAAAGAATATTATAGTAAATTATTAGATAAAAGTAATGGCGATATGAAAGCAACATGGCGAGTAATGAATAGTGTCCTGAAGAATCATAAAGCAAAAACTGGTATTTCAAAATATTTTGTAAAAGACAACGATGAAGTTCACGATGAAAATGAAATTGTAAATGGTTTTAATCAATATTTTGTGAATGTTGGATCAAGCCTTGCAGCTAAAATACCAAAAGTAGATAATAATGTGAGCCATTCAATTACAGGTTGTGCAAACAGTATTCTTCTAAATGGAACTAACAAAGAGGAAATAATGAATGTAGTAAAAAATCTTACAGACAAGAGATCAAAAGACTGGGTGGACATGGATATGATGTTTGTAAAGGACATAATGAGCCATGTTATTGAGCCGTTTACATATATATGTAATTTATCATTTTCAACAGGAATATTTCCAGATAATATGAAAGTAGCTAAGGTAGTTCCTCTTTTTAAAAATGGTGATAAATGTGTGTTCAACAATTATAGACCTATATCCTTGTTACCACAGTTTTCAAAAATTCTTGAAAAACTATTTGTGAACAGACTAGATCAATTTATAGATAAACAAAATATTCTAAGCAACAGTCAGTATGGGTTCAGAGCAAAAAACTCTACATCAATGGCTCTCATGGAATTAATGGAACAAATAACTACTGCTGTCGATCAAAAACAATATTGTGTCAGTATTTTTGTTGATTTAAAAAAGCATTTGATACTATTGATCACACCATTCTCCTTGAAAAATTGAACAAATATGGTATTAGAGGACCAGCATTACAGTGGGTATCTAGCTATTTAAAAGATAGGAAACAATTTGTACAAATAAATGATGTAAGATCTGACCTCTGTAATATCACATGTGGAGTTCCCCAAGGCTCTGTACTTGGACCAAAGCTATTTATTTTATATGTGAATGACTTGATAAATGTGTCAGGACTCCTTAAATGTGTACTTTTTGCTGATGATACCACATTTTTCTGTTTAGGTGAAGATGTAGAACAAATGTTGGAATTGATAAAGACAGAATTTGTCAAAATACAAACTTGGTTTAAAATCAATAAATTATCATTAAATCTAGAAAAAACTAATTACATGATATTCAGTAATAAAAAGAAAACTGTTGATGTTCCACTCAAAATTGAGGGTGTTGAGATTTGTAGAGTGAGTGAGGTGAAGTTTTTGGGTGTTATCATTGATGACAAACTGACATGGAAACAACACATACATTCTGTAAGAATAAAAATAGCTAAATCGATTGCAGTACTGTACAAAGTCAGAGACCTCTGTATTTGTTGTATAACACAATCATTGTTCCACACTTAATCTATTGTATTGATGTTTGGGGGAAAGCGTGTAAAACAATCACAAAGCCTATTTTTGTATTACAGAAAAGAGCTGTAAGAGTTATCACTAGAAAACATTACCGTCATCCATCTAGTACATTATTTTATCAACTGAAGTTATTGAAGTTCCATGATTTGGTAGATTATAATATTTTATCAGTTATGTATAGGGCTCAGATTAACGCTTTACCTTTAAAGACCGTGTAAAGTGAATTTCAACATTTTCTTAAATAAACATTATAAATGTGATAATTGTAATCTTGTAAATGAGTAAAAAGTCTCAAAATAGTAGCTCAATTAATTTTGGAGTTATAGATGAAACTGTGTATGAAGACATGTTTGTTTCAGGATTTTTTAGGCGTGGTTTAAACGTGACCGCGTTTCGTCACGCGGTCCTCATTAGTATAGCACTACCCCCTGCTGCTCCAGCCGTATAAATTGTTCTTCGCATGGGTGGAGCCGTTCACTCGCGAATCGCAGATAGCATCAGATAGCAATAGCATGGATATTTTGTTCATCGTTAGCTAGCTAATCAATTATGCCTCGTTCCTGCATCTTCCCTGGATGTCGCAATGGTCAGGGCACCCACATTGAGACGCAGGAGGGAGTCAGAACAAACCCAGGCTGCTGCTGGAGTGAGCTGCCACCTGCAGCTCCGCGCCGCGCGTGTGTTTGTGTGTGTGTGTGTGCGTTGAGCTCCTGCCACGCGCGCCGTGAAACGCAGTGACTCGCTGACACAGATGAGATAACTTAGTTATCAACGTGATTACTCTTTATTTTAATCACCAACACAGACCCCGCATGCGATGTGACCGGGTCGGACCGGGTGCAGCGAGTCCGCTGCTCATCTTCTAAAATAGCGCTTATTATTAAACACATAACAGCGGAGTTATGTGTCCTCAACTTTAAAAACAAAACCAGAGTTGTTAGTGCACTAAAAACAGCGTAACTCTTGGAAAAAGGAGCTACTGGCAGCCAGAACTTAGATAAAAACGGAGGAGGTGGATCTCTGCTGTCTGCCTCGCTCAGCTCAGCTCAGCAGAACTGCGCTGAAACCACTCCCTGCACTGACACGCCCCCACAGTTTCAGACCAAGGGAAAATAATGTATTTTCATGATTTTTGACACTTAATTTTATAAGGAAAACAATGTTTTTAATCAGTCAGATTTATATGGGTGATTAATAACACATATTTATGCCATGTGACAAACTAAAAACACACATTTAATTTCACTTTACACGGTCTTTAAATATCCAAATGCATTTTGTTAAAAGACAAAGTTGTTATAACCTTAAGGGAACAGAGATGTTTGTAAAACCACAATTCAGAACTAGTTTGAAGGGACGTTCTACCTCAATCCAGGGAATTAGATTATGGAATGGCTTGGAGAATGTAGTTAAAAATGCCAAGTCAATGTTTACATTTAAGAAAATGATCAAAATGAATTTGTTAAAAAAAAAATATATGAAATGACATAATGTGTATTGTATTAGTTAGAAAATTAGAAAGAGTTAGTCATTTTGTACTGTTGGTTGAAGGTTATTATTGTTTAATCTGATTGTTGGAAAAAAGGGGCAGATATAATAAGATTTTTTCTTCTTTCTGCTACATTTCATTTTTTACGTTATCATTTATGGGATTGTCTTGTATTGTATTTCTTTTGTAAAAAAATGAACAAATTTAATAAACATAAAACATAAACATTATCTGGTTTAATAGCCCTTGTTTTTTTTTTCCTTCTTTTGTTTGGCCAAACAGCAAGTGATTTCTTCTTCCGTTGACACCATGACTGAAATTGTGAGCAACAAAGTAATTTGTCACGAGACAAATAAAATCAGGTCCAGCGTGGCTGCGGTAAGATCTGGAGATTTCCTGGTGGGCTGGTCTGATGTGTGGGCTGCAGGGCCAGCACTCCCTGTTTTAATTATTATTATTTATTTATTTTTTACTTTTAATTAACAACTTATAAACACAAAACACCACTGCGGCGGGGGCTGCCAGCTCTTTTATTTTTATTTTTTGCAACCTGTCAATCAAGCCAGTAGGCGTGTCAGCAAATGACCAATACATAGTTCCCACACACGTGACCAGTATTGCACAATACTGGGTTTTCTGCCACTCATATAGTAGTAGTAGTAGTAGTAGTAGTAGTAGTAGTAGTAGTAGTAGTAGTAGTATAATTTTATTCATTTCATATTAAAAACAATGACAATTTATTTTAAAGAAAAATTAAACTAAACATAAAATGGAAGGAAGCAGAAGAAGAAAACATTTCTTATCATATCTGCTCCTTATCAAACAATCAATTCAAACATAAATATACTTATTTGTAATACAAAATAATACAGTCTCATCAGATATATACAGTCACATCAAAATATTGAATATAATTTGTTAAATTAGAATCAACTTAAATGTAACTCTTCAACAAAATAGTTTTAATAATTTTCTTAAATATTAGTATGGACTTCACATTTTTTACACTGTCCTCTAGTCCATTCCAAAGATCAATTCCTCTTATTGTGGTAGACCTACCCTTTAAACTGGTTCTAAACTTAGGTTTAACAAACCTAACTCTGCTCCTGCATCCTGGAATATCTTACAAAAAGATTTGAAGCTCTCGGCCCTGACCTCCCTAAATGGTTTTAAGAATCTTTTGGAATCCTGGCAAAAACCATTGCAGATATGTTCTTGTTTTTGATTTTGTACATCTACCTTGTGGTGTTTTGCTAGTTTTGATACTTTGCATTTCACTTTCTATTTCTCTCCTATGTTTTTTTTTTCTGTTGTTTGTTGTTTAAGGAAATTCTACCATTGCTGTTCATCATTCTTTAGTTTGTAGCAGGTCGCTTTTGTAAATGAGCCCTCGAGGCTCAATGAGATTTACCTGACTAAATAAAGGTTGAATGAAAAAAAAAAACATTTCCATTCCCTTTAAATTATAGCAACTAATCCTTTGCACAAAATAGGTTTGAATGTTAGATGGTAGTGAGGAAGTATGGGCCTTATACACAAGTAAAATAATATTATAATCAACCAATTCATAAAACTTGAGTGATTTCAACTGACAAAATAAAGTATTCGAAGGATGACAATAAGATTTCCTCATTATAATTCTTACAGCTCTTTTTTCAAAATAAAAATAGGCTTAGTTGTTGTCCTACATGCTGTACCCCAAACATTTACACAATAAATTAAATGCGGAACTATAATCGTGTTATAAAGCAAGTGTAAAGCAGTATTATTTAACAAATACATGGGCACACCTAGTGACCCCCCTGCGACCCAAAAAGTAAGAAGCGGGTAAAGATAAATGATGGATAGATGGATAACAATCCACTGCTTTTTTCTGCTCTGTTATAAACAAACATTTACAGTATGGACAGTTCCATCTGATCTGCCTTTTTTTAAACGTTCTTTTTCTTTAGAGGTATGCACCTGTAATTTGTCTTCATCAACTATTATGGACATCCTGAGGAACAAAATCCAGACCTGAAAAGTATCAAATCAACAGCACATTTTTCAGAAAATGGCAGATCCAATTTAATACATGTCCCTGAGGCTTCCCTCTAACTGCTTGAGCGCTGACCCTTCACTCATTTGATGCTGCTTTTTGCAGCCTCTGAGAACCTTTTCAAGATTACTTCTGTCTCTTGCAGGCTGCAAGACGGGCCACAGTTGGGGTGGAGTTTGGGAGGGGGGGTTGCTAACAAGACAACGCAATGATGTTCAATTCAACATCTCGAAGACATGCAAACCGGCCTTGACAAACTGAGGAAAAAAAGGCTTGATGAGACGGAAGAGATGGAGCGTTCTGACATCTGGCAAGATAGCGTAGCCTTATTTGTCATTTATTGTGACGTGTGCCTGAAGAAAGTGGTGTAAACGCTTATTTAAGTCTCAGAAGATCCTGGGCTTCTTGTCTTTTCTCTTTACTGCATCCTTCACTTTTCTGTGTAACGGTGCCACACTCAACCTAATTTAACAAGTCCTTTGGATTGCAGAGGAGACTCCACCTTATATTCAGAAAATGCATTCATTTTTTAATCTATTTATTTAGTTAGTTAGTCAGTTAGTTAGGTATATATATATATAATTTTTTTATTCATGTGCTGTGCACAACCAATGCAGCTTTTCTCTCACCATAAATGAACCTGCTGCATCCCATCTGGCCTGGTGAAATATTCAAGACCCATTTTTCTCCTTCAAGCGTTGAACTGACAGGCAAGCCAGTGTCTCTTTTATCAGTCTGTAATGCTGTTTTGGAGTGAAATCAACTCTTTTTGTTCCTCTCTATAACCACTTGGTACTCTGTCTTTATTTTTTATGTTATTTTCATCCACTTGTTTTCCTTCTTTGGAGTTTTGCATTTTCTAATGTGATGGGGAGCAAAATATCATATTTCAGAAACTAACCAACATGTCAGATATTTTATGAACGTTTTTCACATCATAGGAGTTCAAGTGATCTATTAATCTGGTTGACATATCAATCAAGGCCAATCACTGACTCATGATCTACAAAAATCTTGAACATTCATCCATTATCTTTACCTGATTCTTCCTTTCTGGGTAGCAGGGGGGTGGGGGGGGGTCACTGGTGCCCATATCCAGCAGTCGCTGTGCGAGAAGCGGGGGACACTCTGGACAGGTCTCCAGTCCATCACAGGGACACAGAGACAAATGAGAAAATAACCATTCATATGTTCAGACCTTTTTAGAGTTACCAATTATCCTAACATGCATATTTTTGGTCTGTGAAAGGAAAACAGAGTTTTCAGAGAAAACCCACGCATGCACGGAGAGAGAACATGCAAACTCCACTCAGAAAGGTGCCAGGCTCTGCTTCAATCCAGCGACCTTCTCCTTGAGAACTGCACCACCATTTCCACCACAATCTCAAACAATAAAAGGTAATTCTAAGCACACAATTTATATATTTCATTTAAACAAAAGTGTGTATTTGTAAATGTTCAAAGCAGAACTTACATTTTATTTGCGCAATGGACTTGTCACTTTTGCTAAATTAGAAGCGGAGCTGAGGGGCAAAGATCGCAAGCGACTGGTTCATCCACTTTTGTGACCCACCTGGTTAACAGGAATGGATCGTGAAAGAAAAAGATCCTGGCTTCAAGTGTCTGAAATGAACTTCCTCTGTGGGGTGACCGGGCTCAGCTTTGGCTTGGATATTGACAAAACTCAGCCTCGTTGGATAAGGAGCTGTTGCCATGTCATCCAGGGAGAGCTAGGAGTCATGCTGATGCTCCTCCACATTGAAAAGTGTCACTTTGGCCATTTCATTGACATTAATCTGAACTAGACCTTGGAGACATGGAAGGAAAGTTATGAATGGATGAATGGATGGACGGACGGACGGATGGACTTATGAACCTACCAAGATTGGATAGATTGGAAATGAGAATATATTCTACGGTTATGTCATTTCCTTTAATTATTTCATTTTCTCCCCTACTTATTTGAAAGTAAATCATGGCCCACAAAATGTAATCATAATTCCTGTTATTAAAGGGGCCTGTTATTAAAGGGGGCCTCTGCAACATTTCTCATGGTAGTAGAAATTGATTGCTGCTCGCCCGATTGCCGCCCACATTGATATTCTATGTGGAAATCTCACGAGCACACAAACAAAACAAGGTTTTCCACTGACACTACAAACATGCTGCTGCAACTTTGATTGGAATACATTATGGGCGTGAGCCAAGAGTGGTATCAAACGGTATGGATTGGGTCCACTCAACATACAGCAAACTGTCAGGCTCAAATGATAAAACCAGAGTGAAATTGGCCTGCGTGCAAAGGTTTGCTGAGGGCGAGGATTATAAAGGTTTTTCGCACCACCTTTGCCACATATTGATCTAAGAATAACTAGGAGATTCATCAACACAAAAATGTTTGACAGGGAATGCAGTAACGCTTGGAATTAAGTTACAGCTGCAGAAGTGGAATAAGAATGGTCGTACAGCAGAGCCCTTGGAGGAGATGGTTCGGTTGGCTTGCCTCTCATCACCCAGATTATTATTGTCAGTTTTAGTCTGTTTCAGATGAGATTACATTTATAAAGCAACAGTCCACTGCACAGGAGCTCTCTGCATTTTAGAACAGAGTGGAAATCAGAAAAGAAAGTCTTCAAAATGATAAAAATGCTTTGAATATCAAAAACAAAACGTTGATAAACAGCCAAATGCGCTAAACAATGTAAAATATGCTCCATTCCCTTAGTGTTTAATGATGCAACGTTTTGTATAAAAGAAAATACAGCAAAATTGCATAAGCTGTGCTCAAGTGTCACATATTGCAGTTATGCTTCCACGGTTGTTAACTTTAAAACATGGAAAACTCTGCAAATAAAGAATATTGCAAAGTAGGGTGGGAGTCAAAGCGAAAAGCTTGACGCAAGCTCGACATCGTAAGATGCTCTGAGGATATGCATTTGTTGAAGATTCAAGCTGCTCCAAAAGATCTCCTCCATCTCCTGGTGTATCTAAGCTGACGTTTATGACTGGGAGACCATGTAAACTCCATCTGCTTAACAGAGCAGCGTTATCTTTATGGAAAGCAGTCCGTGAGCCTCGTGATGCCTGGAAGCACATGTGGGACAAGATCAGCGACAGAAACAACGAGATGGGAAGCAACATGCACGGAGCACTGAAGCACAATAAAAAAGTGAGAGAATATGCAGAAAAATCTAAGCCCAGACATGTAAAAAAAAATGAGGATCAGAGGGACAAACACTCTTTTTTTTTTCTTCCAATCTTTCTTAGTCTTCAACCACAAGGTGGAGGAATTCAGTTCTAAATCCTCTTTGCCATTTTCATACTTTTTGTGCTCTCACTGCTTTAGTTATTCTTATACATATAAGTTATACTTCAAAACAGGACAGTCTAGACTACAAATGATCCACTTGAAACTGCAATAATAACGCTAAAGACATGTTGCAATAGAAAAGGCCAAGACACACCAAAAAGTCATTTTTAGATGGCCCTTTATTTCCTATTTTGCGTTCTGTCTCAAATGTCATAAATTAGGCAGACATATTGTTTTAATCACATATTCAACAACATAAACTTTTTTTTTTCCTCAGCTTTGGGTTTGTATCTCATTATGTTGTACTACTGCAACTCAAATAGGGAGTGGTGGTGCAGCCGTTAGAGAAGGTGGGCCTGTGATCAGAAGATCGCTGGTTCAACTCTCGGTACTGACAACATCAAAACATGTGGGTGGGGAAGATGAAACATCCACACCTGCCTCCACCATCATTTGCCCCACTCTGGGCCCTTGAGCAAGACCCTTAACCCCCATCATCTGCTCCTCCGGACACCCTAGATAGCAGCGCTCTGCTCCACACGGAGGGCTATGGAAGCTCAGTGGTCTGTGGTTGCATCAAGAAGGGCATCCGGTGTAAAAATAATTGCCAAGTCTTGGTACGAGTTAGTTCGCTGTAGGCCCTGAAGTAAGGAGCAGCCGAAAGAAGAAGAAGGAAAAAAAGTACTACGTATGGCCTTTGCTGTAAATAAGCAATAATAATAACAATAATGATAATAATACATTAATTTAAAATGTTTTTTTTAATTTTTATTTTTAACCTGGCACAGTTGCAAAATTAAAATGTAAACCACCATCTCTTGTTGACATTATATTACAAAAAATAAGAATTATTTTGCAAGACATTTATTTTTTTCCCACGTTTAATTTTTGCGTTTTTTGCACATGCTGATTCGTGACACAACTTTAATGGTTCCATAAAAGAAGCAATTAGATCAGAGATGTCTTCTGAGTAGAATGCTTGTCGGAACGCTGTGTTTTCCTTTAAACACAAAAATGTATCTGATGTATTCCAGTGAGTTGGAAGCCTTGGAGCTACATTAGCTCAGACTGTCATAATGCACTCATTATGATGCGCAAAATATTCATTTTTTGCCATTCACAGATAATGTGTTCTTATTTTGTTTTGCGTTTTCCCCATCAGCATGGCAGAAACTATAAGTATCAGTACAATCTGAATATTATAATATAGCACTTTGAAATTTGTGTTAATGAAAAGTGTGTTATAAATTAAATTCGTTATTATTATTATTATTATTATTATTGTTATTATTATTATTATTATTATTATTATTATTATTATTATTATTATTATTATTATTGTGGTATACTTTGAAGCCCAGTGTGAAAACCATTTATTTTTATGAATACAGCACTCAAGTATCATCCATCCATTATCTGTACCCGCTTCTTCCTTTTGGGGTCACTGGTGTCCATATCCAGCTATCACTGTGGGACAGGTCTCCAGTCCATCACAGGGACACATAAAGACAAACGAGAAAAACAACCATTCACTCTCTCACTCACACCTAGGGACAATTTAGAGTGACCAATCAGCGTAACATGCATGTGTTTGGTCTCTGGGAGGAAACCAGAGTACCTGGAGAAAACCCACACATGCACGTAAAGAACATGCACAATCTGCACAGAAAGGTCCCTGGCTGGTATTTGATCCTACAACCTTTTTTCTGAGAGGAAATGGCTTTACCAACTGTACCACAATTTTTTATTCTTCTTTCAGCAGATTCAGTGGCTTGCTTCTTCAGGGGCTAAGTGAACTAAGTCGCACAAAGTTTGACCTAACCGCTGCCTTTGATGCCGTGGGCCATAACATTTTAATATCACGTTTGCAGCACCAAGTGGGTATCTGTGGTACTGCACTGAGCTGGTTTAGGTCCTATCTGGCAGACAGACCATGTCTGTGAACATAGCTGGTTCTGAATCCTCCACTGCTCCTCTGTGTTTTGGGGTTCCACAGGGCTCCATTTTAGGTCCCCTGCTTTTCTCCCTTTACCTACTTCCATTGGGATCAATCCTCAGAAAGCATGGGATCTTTTTTCATTGTTACGCCGATGATAGTCAGATCTATATGCCACTAAAAAAGAAAGATGCCTCCTCAATCAGGCCACTTCTGTTGTGTCTTGAAGACATCAAAGCTTGGATGTCTTTAAACTTTTTAAATTTTAATGAAAAGAAAACAGAAGTGATGGTGTTTGGTCCTAGTGGCTCTTGTGAACCTTGCCCTGTTGATCTGGGCCCTCTGGCACCACATGTAAAGAAAACAGTTTCTAACTTGGGTTTTAAAATGGACAGTGATTTTAAATTAGATTCCCAGATTGGAGCGGTGGTCAAGACCAGTTTTTATCACCTCAGACAGCTGGCTAAGGTAAAGTCCATCCTTACACAGCAGCAGCTGGAAACAGTAATCCATGCCTTCATCACCTCTCGGCTGGATTACTGTAACGCTCTTTACCTTGGAGTCAGCCAGTCCTCCCTCAGACGTCTCCAGTTGGTCCAGAACGCTGCTGCTCGGCTTCTAACTGGAGTTCATAAGAGGGAGCACATCACCCCCACTCTGGCTTCACTCCACTGGCTGCCTGTTCATTTTAGAGTTCATTTTAAGATTCTTTTATTTGTTTTTAAAAGTTTAAATGGTCTTGCTCCATCCTACCTCTCTGAGCTGCTTCACCCATACTCTCCTGCTCGGTGCCTCAGATCAGCTGATCAGCTGCTTCTGGAGGTGCCGAGGTCCAAACGGAGGCTCAGAGGAGACAGAGCTTTTTCTGTTGCTGCTCCAAAACTGTGGAACGATCTCCCTCTTCCCGTCAGACAAGCTCCTTCACTGTCCAGTTTTAAAACTCTTTTAAAAACACATTTTTACTCACTGGCTTTTAGCACAGACTGATGACTTGACTTTTAACTCTGTGTCACCATTCCCCCAACATCAGCTGTACCACCATGCTGCCTCTTAAGCATCAAATGCTTTTTTATTATTTGTTAAATCTTTGGCACTGTGATGGACTTGGGACCTGTCCAGGATACACCCCATTTCTTGCGCAGTGACTGCTGGACATGAGCACCAGCGTCTGTGAAAGGAAGAAACAGGTAAAAGATAATACGTGGGTGGATGTTCAATCTTTGAACAAAAATAATGATAACAAAAGAAAACAAAAATAAAATCACCCAAGCTTCTTGACTCATCAGTACATTGGTGACAAGTGTAGTTTTCCATTTGATTTATTCCTCTTACCTCCTACATTTCTTCAACTTTTCATGCATTTATAGTAATTAGGTAATAGCATAGTAGCATAATAGTAATTAGTGCAGCACGGTGGCACAACTGGTAGAGCTGCTGCCTCTCAGCGAGCAGGTCCCCGGTTCAAATCCCTGTCTGGGGGCCTTTCTGGGTGGAGTTTGCATGTTCTCTCCGTGCATGCGTGGGTTTTCTCCGGGTGCTCCGGTTTCCTCCCACAGTCCAAAAACATGCATGTTAGGCTGATTGTTAACTCTAAATTGACCCTGGGTGTGAGTGAGACAGGTCCCTCTTGTAAATGAGTCCCCGTGGCTCAACGAGGCTAGCCTGTATAAATAAAGGGTGAATGAATGAAAATTACCTCAGTGGACACCAGTTTCAGTAGCCACACAGTTTGCCACACCATTTTAAAAATATCATGATCATCCTGATGGTTTTGCTTACAAAATTTACGAGCTGCACGGGTCTGTTCTGGATGCATGACGCTATTTACATTTAAGAGGTGCAGATAAAATAAAGCTTGCCAGAATGATAGTTAATTTTATAATGACTCTGCACTTTGCTTACTCTGATGCAGGCACAGCATCATGATACGATGTGATAGAGTGCTACTGTCTTTGTGCTTTTCTTTTCTAAATTATTTTAATTTGATCATTAAAGGCCGTATCCTACCAAGCAAAAAATAAAAATAACTGACTTGAATGAATCTAAAAATCCAGATGCAGACAGAATATGTCTTACAGGCATCTCTAATCACTGGCAAAGAAGTTTGCTTCCTTTTACACTAATCTCCCTTCTTATGTTTTGCACATTTGCAGACCTTATTATATTATTACCAACGCGTCATTTAATATTTGTCTGTTTTTTCATGCATCCAAACTATCCCCCCTGCTTCACAGATATGCACAAGGACAGAAGTCCAAAAGGTTTAGTGACAAACAACAATCTATCATGGGACTACAGAGCACCTGCTGGGTCCCAGATGCGCGGTGGCACTTTTTTACAGGGTGACTGGTGAAACGGTCCCTGAGGGTCTAAGCCGACAGCTGTGACAGTGGCTGGAAAGCATCTTCCTGATCTGCACATCCTAGTCCAGCTTGTTTTTATGTACAGATGTGTTGGAGTCTGTCATGCATGCGCCTCAGCTTAACAGATATAATGTAGATGCAGGAAGATGGAAATCTAAGAGTGTAAAATATGGAGAGGGCACTTTATCCACCCTGCATGACTGGAGAGCAGTGTCGAACTCTGAGCAGCAGCTGGCTGCTGATAGGTGAGCTGCTGTTTATCTACAGATTATGGTATGCAGCGCACTGGACACAATGACCTGACTGAAGTCATCTCATTCTCAAGTCATTTTATTTAGTTAATAAGTCAGTGGTGTGCACTCCTCAGCCTGGCACAGAATCTAAATGTGTTTTAGTTATTTTACTGGTGCTGATTCTCTGAGCAGAGTGACACAATACTTATATTTTATAACAAAAAAAAAGGTTCAAATAGATTAGTGTCACACTTAAACCTGATCGTATTCATAAGTAAACTTTTAGAGACTTTCACTGTTATATATTTTAACATTTCATAATGACAGAGTTTAGTTTTTGTACAAGTGTCAGATTTTGACATTAGCGTTGTTAAGAAAAATAAGATTACTGTATTACCAACTTTGATAAAACTTTGACTTTGGTGGAATGTAACTTGATCAAAAATAGATGTGAACGCAGTAAAAAAAATTCAGAAAATCAGGTTCAAGGCAATACAATTATTTTTATCCAACTACAGTTTTTACCATTTACACTGCAAAATGTATTACAGGTAGTCCTTGACTTACGACGTAGATCCGTTCCTACGCGTCGTCGTAAACCGATTTTTGACGTAAGTCGAAATATACGTACATACTGCACCATATACATGTACAGTACTGTATTACCAAGCACTTAGCCTATCCTAACACAGTACCCTACATAATTATCAAAAAACACATACATTTGGGAGCCATAATGAAGGGAAAAAAAGAGTTATGGCCTACTTCCTCCGTCCATCGGCCGTATTCTCCATTCGTTTACGACGTAAAACCGCCGTCCAGCTCGGTCCATCCTCCGTATTCTCTATTCGTTTACGACGTAAAACCGCGTTCACAGTACAGTTTTGTTTTGTTTTTTGAATGTCCAGAGGACCAGACTTAGCTTTTTTAGAGAGTACAGTGCAGCATTCCTCCACCGCTATGTTTACTGTAAAACCGGAAACTGCGTAACTCGGCTTTTCAAAA
>JBBPBX010042635.1:0-11189 GCA_038048925.1 Garcialebias charrua | reverse complement strand
TATGGGAGATGCGCCGTAACCACGAAACATCAAAACTCGAGACCGTTGTAACCCGAGGACTACCTGTTTTGACTTACAATGGTGGAATTATTTGAGAAAAAATGCCTCAAAATTCCAAGTGAACACATAACATTATTTTGTTTATTCAGTTTGTTTGATATATATTTAATGTCCATTTAAACTTCTTTATGTATACTGTATATGGGGATTCTGTGTTTGGCTGCTCTTTGCTCCTGGTCCCTGCAGCTCCTGAGTGGCAGGGCGGAGCCTAATGCACACACCTGTTCCTGATCCAGTGCTGATGGGGAACTACTGCTTTTAAGCTCTTGCGGACCAGCAGCTCAACGCTGGATCATTGAAGCCTCTTTGTTACTCTTTGGCAGCCTTGAGACAAATCATCTATGCCAAGTAATTCCAATCTTTAATCCTCGATGTGTTCTCAAGTTCTCTCTTTTTTTTACTTTTTTCTTCTAAACTATAGTTTTTATTTAGTATTATTTAAATACTGATTGTTCTCAAATATTTCACTGAAACATACCTGATTAAGCCAGTAGATGCAATTGTTTTGGTCATCTAGCAAACCATGTCATGGTGCAGTCATCCCAGCATTTCTTTTTTTCAGGTTTAACTTATATGTCCAGATCCCCATTCTTTCACTTTTGTAGCTTCTTTAGGCTTTTAAAATCCCACCTTCTAAGCTTCTGCACATGGGTCTGCCGACTACTTTATAGAAGCAACAGTTTCTTGCACCGTTAAACTAATTTTCCATTCATTCCAAAAATGACTAATTTTTGTTTCATGGAAAGGTTTTTCTTAAAAAAATAAAATTAATAAAGATAGAAACAATTTCCTACAGTGAAGAAACAGTTAACAGTGAAAATGGTCTGGAGTGCTAATGCAAACATCCATCTATTATTTTTACCCACATCTTCCTCTCTGGGTTGCTGGTGTCCATGTTCAGCTAAAGATCGGGGGGACACCCTGGACAGGTCTCAAGTCCACCACAGGGCCACATAGAGACAAATGAGACAAACAACCATTGACTCTCTCACCATCACCCAGAGGCAATTTAGAGTTATCAATCATAACGTGCATGATTTTGGTATGTGAGAGGAAACCCACGCATGCACGGAGAGAACATGTAAACTCCTTTCAGAAAGGTCAGCAGCTGGGATTTAATCTTTCTTGCTGATAGGCAGCAGCTGCACCAGTCTTCAACACCATGCCACCCTAACACAAAAACATTAAACATTTTAATTCACTCACCAAACCTGATTGTATTCCATCATTGTGAGGCATTTCTTGCTAATGTTGGCATTGTTACCACCACTTCACAAACAATTTGTCAAACTGACTCAAACCTACGTGCTGGAATAACAGGAAAAAAGCTAATTTTACAAGGTGAACCTAAAGTTAAAAAGATTTCTATTTAAATGACCCAAAGCAAACTAAAAAAACACAGCACAGTGTCAGATAACAGTAATTGTAGAAAATAGTGATTGTATATGAGAGAAATGTGTACCTCACAGCTGAGTCATATTTGTAATTTGAATTACAAATCTGCCTCTCTTCCTCATACATCCCTTTTTCACGCGTCAGTTTCATGAATTGCTGAAGCTGTATTCATAAATATAACTCTACGTGCATGTGAAAATGCTTAAAATGTGTGATGCCACGTGATTCCTTTTTATGCCATAATACAAAGTTCAAGTTCTCTAGTAAGGAAACGTTTTTTTCTTCTCTCGAGCTCATTTGGCCTATATTTTGTGTTTGATTTTACTGACAGCAATAAACAGACGATAAGGGAAGTTTATGAAGAATGGCTAACTTCCACTAATTCTGGCAAAACCAAAACAACAAAAGGGTTATTGAATGTTATATATTAATATTGTGGAGAAAGATATCCAAACTGTCACATGAAGGCAAATGGCCTCGAAGCCTCAAAACACAGCCAACCAAGCGATGTCGTTTGTCGAGTTATCTTGCCAGCAGCGGCCCAGAGGCTGAGCCTGTGTAAAACAGACATTTACCCAGAGGCCTTTTCCTTTTTCTCTTTTTATTTTTTATTTTTATATGCATCTCTTGTACTTTACTTCCTGGTATGTACCATGTGCCATACGTCTATAGCTGGCCATTCACAAAATATAAAAACATCTGCTTTCATTATAAAACAAGGACAAGAAGAAACCAATGTGAAATCACACATGCAAATATTTCTACATCCTATAATAATTTCTCTGACTTTTGCATTTTTTGCAACTAAATTAGACATTTTGGGAAAAAAAAAATACATTTCTCTTATTGTTTATCAAAGCATACTTAAACTGCAGTTAGACAGCAAAATGAACAAGAACAAAAACAGTAACTCATTCATTCATTATCTTAAGTCGCTTCTTCCTTTCTGGCTTGGGGATCACTCTATATCCAGCAATGCATGCACATTAAGAACATGCAAACTGCACCCTGGATGGTCCCTGGCTGCAGTTCCATCAAGGAAACCTTCTTGATGAGAGGCAAAAGCTTTAGCAACTGTGCTGCCATGCCCTCTGAAGTCCAATGAAATCAATGCAAAATGAATTTGTTGTCTTTGCAACTGACTACATGTATTTTATGTATTCAACAAATTAAATATTCTGGCTGTCAATTCATAACTATCATTTATCTTGAAAGATGACTCAATTGCATTGGCAGTATGTTTTACGTCAATGCCCATCTCTTCTCTGGAGCTGTTTCCAATCAATATTGCCTTATTTTGGGTAAATAAGCCCAAAGTAATAAGAACACTGATTCAATGCTAACATTGATAATCAGATTGCACAGCAGTTTTTTTTTTTCATCAACTATTTTTTTCTATAAAAAAAAATGATTGGCATTATTTGAAACACTTTATAGTGATTGCCCATAGGTTATTTTAAATAAATGAACACGAACACTATACAATAATTTCTACCAGTCATCTGAGTAAAAAAAAAACACAAAAAATATACTTGTTACTTTATTGTTTCCTTTTTTCCCTCTTAGTTTATGTGTTCTGGTGCTGCATCTGTCGGCACCGGTTGGTGTGTGTGCACACCAGCAATAAAAACAACTTTAAGTAGTCTTTGGTGGCTGTGACTGGTGTTAATTACGTGTTGTCTTGTACTACAAAAGAGTCAGACAGATTTAATTTATTTACTGCTCCTAACAGGGCACAAAACACTGTGTCACTGCAGCCTCCTCTCTCAGAACAAAGGGATGCACCTTGACCCTGTTTATGGGTACATTTATTTTGCCATGAGTCTTGCTGTGGTTTAACATGTTGTTTCTGACAACAAAAGCAAGGGGGAAGTTTGGAATAATACATCTAATAAACATCATAAGGAATAAAAAAAATAATTGGATTATACTTTTTTTTTATGCTCCCTTCTTCAGGGGTCACCACAGTGAACTAACTCAAACAAAGACATGGCAATTGTTTTTATGCCGGATGCCCTTCCTGATGTAACCACAGACAACAGAGCTACCACAGCCCTCTGTGTGGAGCAGGGAGCTGCCATCTAGGGTGCCCAGGGGAGCAGATGGTGGGGGTCAAAGTCACAGTTATTTATAAAGCACATTTAAAACAGCAGCTGTTACCAAAGTGCTTCACAATACGATCAAGGCAGTAATTAAGGAAAAATAACAAGAATTAATTAAAAGCATGAAAAATAAAAACAAAAACACAAAAACAATGAGAAACAATGAAATGCTAAGTCAAATTGCACTGTGTTAAACATCAGTGAAAACAGGTGTGTTTTAAGACATATTTAAAAGGAGTGACGAGGCCTATCTAATGCTGATGTTCCAAAGTTTAGGGCCCATGACTGACAAAGCCTGATCTCCTCTGAGCTTCAACTGTTTTTTTGGTACAGCCAAAAGCAGCAGATCAGATGATCTCAGTACCCGAAACGAGATATGTGGTTGAAGTCGGTCTGGGAGGTATGAGGGTGCAAGGCCATTTATGCACTTAAATGTCCATCCATCCATCCATTTTCGTCCGCTTATCCAGGGTCGGGTCGCGGGGGTAGCAGCCTAAGTAGGGAGGCCCAGACTTCCCTCTCCCCAGCCACATGGAGCAGCTCCTCTGGGGGAATCCCAAGGCGTTCCCAGGCCAGCCGAGAAACATAGTCCCTCCAGCGTGTCCTGGGTCTTCCTCTGGGTCTCCTCCCGGTGGGACATGCCCGGAACACCTCACCAGGGAGGCGTCCAGGAGGCATCCTAACCAGATGCCCGAGCCACCTCAACTGGCTCCTCTCGATGTGGAGAAGCAGCGGCTCTACTCCGAGTCCCTCCCGGATGACTGAGCTTCTCACCCTATCTCTAAGGGAGAGTCCAGACACCCTGCGGAGAAAACTCATTTCAGCCGCTTGTATCCGAGATCTCGTTCTTTCGGTCACAACCCAAAGCTCATGACCATAGATGAGGGTGGGAACGTAGATCGATCGGTAAATTGAGAGCTTTGCCTTTCGACTCAGCTCTCTCTTCACCACGACAGACCGGTACAGAGCCCGCTTCACTGCGGATGCTGCACCTATCCGCCTATCGATCTCACGCTCCAGTTTTCCCTCATTCGTGAACAAGACCCCGAGATACTTAAACTCCTCCACTTGGGGCAGGACCTCATCCCCGACCCGGAGAGGGCATGCTACCCTTTTCCGGCTCAAGACCATGGCCTCGGATTTGGAGGAACTGATCCTCATCCCGGCCGTATCACACTCGGCTGCAAACCGCTCCAGCGAAAGCTGTAGATCACGATCTGATGAAGCCAATAGGACCACATCATCTGCAAAAAACAGAGAAGCGATTCTAAGGCCACCAAAACGGATCCTCTCAACACCTTGGCTGCGCCTAGAAATTCTGTCCATAAAAGTTATGAACAGAATCGGTGACAAAGGGCAACCTTGGCGGAGTCCAACTCTCACTGGAAACGAGCCTGACTTACTGCCGGCAATGCGGACCAAGCTCTGACACCGGTCGTACAGGGACCTAACAGCCCATATCAATGGGCCTGGTACCCCATACTCCCGGAGTACCCCCCACAGAACCCCCCGAGGGACGCGGTCGAATGCCTTTTCCAAGTCCACAAAGCACATGTAAACTGGTTGGGCAAACTCCCACGCGCCCTCCAGGACCCTGTTGAGGGTGTAGAGCTGGTCCAGTGTTCCACGACCAGCACGAAAACCACACTGCTCCTCCTGAATCCGAGGTTCGACTATCCGACGGACCCTCCTCTCCAGAACCCCTGAATAGACCTTACCAGGGAGGCTTAAGAGTGTGATCCCCCTATAGTTGGAACACACCCTACGGTCCCCCTTTTTGAATAGGGGAACCACCACCCCAGTCTGCCAATCCAAGGGAACTGCCCCCGATGTCCACGCGATATTGCAGAGTCGCGTAAGCCAACACAACCCCACAACATCCAGAGCCCTAAGGAACTCAGGGCGAATCTCATCCACCCCTGGAGCCCTGCCACCGCGGAGCTTTTTAACCACCTCGGTGACCTCAGCTCCAGAGATTGGAGAGCCCGACCCAAAGTCCCCAGGCTCCGCTTCCTCAGTGGAAGACGTGCCAGTAGGATTGAGGAGGTCTTCGAAGTATTCCGCCCACCGACTCACAACATCCCGAGTTGAGGTCAACAGCACGCCATCCCCACCATAAATGGTGTTGGTCGCGTACCGCTTTCCCCCCTGAGACGCCGGATGGTGGACCAGAATCGCCTCGAAGCCGTACGGAAGTCATTCTCCATGGCCTCTCCGAACTCCTCCCACGCCCGAGTTTTTGCCTCAGCAACCACCCGAGCCGCATGCCGCTTGGACTGTCGGTACCTATCTGCTGCTTCCGGGGTCCCACAGGCCAAAAAGGCCCAATAGGACTCCTTCTTCAGCCTGACAGCATCCCTCACCGCCGGTGTCCACCACCGGGTTCGAGGGTTGCCACCACGACAGGCACCAACAACCTTGCGGCCACAACTCTGATAAGCTGCCTCGACAATAGAGGCGCGGAACATGGCCCACTCGGACTCAATGTCCCCCGCCTCCCTCGGAACGTGTTCAAAGCTCTCCCGGAGGTGGGAGTTAAAGCTCCGTCTTACGGGAGACTCTGCCAGACGTTCCCAGCAGACCCTCACAATACGTTTGGGTCTGCCAGGTCTGACCGGCATCCTCCCCCACCATCGGAGCCAACTCACCACCAGGTAGTGGTCAGTTGACAGCTCCGCCCCTCTCTTCACCCGAGTGTCCAGGACATGCGGCCGCAGATCAGATGAGACGACAACAAAGTCGATCATCGAACTGCGACCTAGGGTGTCCTGGTGCCAAGAGCACATATGTACACCCTTATGCCTGAACATGGTGTTCGTTATGGACAATCCATGACGAGCACAGAAGTCCAACAACAAAACACCACTCGGGTTCAGATCAGGGGGGCGTTCCTCCCAACCACACCCCTCCAGGTCTCACTGTCATTGCCCACGTGAGCGTTGAAGTCCCTTTAATGTCACTAGGATAATTTTAAAATCAATTCTGACATGCACAGGGAGCCAGTGAAGGGAGGACAAAACCGGTGAAATGTGCTCAAACCTACGAGTTCCAGTTAATAGCTAAGCTGCAGCATTTTGGACGAGCTGGAGATGTGAAAGGGAGACATGACCGACCCCAACATAAAACTCATTACAGTGGGCTAGCCAGGTTGTAACGAATGCATGGGCTGATTTTTCAAGGTCAGGTCTGGTCAATACGGACCTAAACTTAGCTATCTGTCTTAAGGTTAAGGGAAGGGAAGTCTGAGATTGTTATCAATGTATGCTCCCATACAATGGCAAAATGTGTTATCTGCTTTTAACCCATCACACCTGAGATACACCCAGGTGGCGCATTGGGCAGCTATGTAAGTGCCCAGGGAGCAATTCGGGTTTAGGTGTCTTGCGTAGAGACACCACAACATGTGGGAATGGCCAGGAGTCGAACCGTGGCCTTCTGGTCCCAGATTGGCTGCCCTGCCTCTACCCCATTTCGGCCCCTTTAAGGGCCTTGCTCAAGGGACCGGAGCGGGGAAAATGAAGGATGGTGGCACCTTTCCCCAAATTTTGGTGTAGTCTGACTGGGGATTTGAACTGGTGACCTTCCATTCACAGGCCCACCTTTCTCCAAACTCTGCGCCACCACTGCCATCACTGGAATCCACACAATATTCTTCCATATTCACTCACTTCACTTAAAAATATATTACCTATTCAAGATCTAACTTTCAAGGTTAGATTTGGAGTAAATTAGCTCAAATGTTGAATCCAGTAACCAACAAAAAAAGCACCTTTCTTGTCAGTGCTCCATCAGAAGCTTCTTCCACTGCATTAATGGACATGCAATGTCATGGCAGTGATACTCGTGACTGGAGCAGCTTACCAAGATGGAGAAGTGTTCCAGCTAAGAGCTTGTATCAATGGTGCTGAAGGTAAATAAAAAAGTATCTGAACCTTTCAGAAAGTCCCGGGTGTCAACACTAATACTGCCTTGAAGGTAGCAAATTATATAATCAGTAGCTGTTGCCTTAGTTACCATGACAAGCAAATGGAGATAGTTCTGGCTGTGTTTTTATCTTTATTTTTTTCATTCAGAGTAAAAAAAAGATTACAGTCATTGCAGAAAAGCTAATTTCTTGGAGCAGATCACTCAAAAGCTGAATTACATTTGTAAGTGTTATACTTAAGTTGTAGGCTTGTTGGGAGTGGAAAACAAGTTCAATTTGAGTGGGAGCTCTCTTTAGATGATACACCGGGATGTGGATTTATTTCCTTTTTTATTGTTATAGCCAAAATAATTAGATAGCATTGCTCAATGTGACAATTCAAATAACTGCTCATAATAAACCCACTGTGAAACCAACTTTTTGTTTGTTTTTAGGTCTTGCTGGATAGAAATGCTTTCTGAAAGATTTCACAGAATATTGCAGTCTTTTGTCTCTTTTGACATGTCACATACTCGCACCCAGTTAGACGCTCCTTACATCAGTTTTCCTCCCTCTAGAAACACCTTTACTGTTGTTTGTCATGTGGAAAACTGCTCTATGTTTGAATTTCCCCATGTACATTTCTGGCCATGCCTTTTGCACCCACATAAAATACCACCAAAAGCTATTAAAAGCATATTGAGTCTTTGTTAGCAAGCAAACATAAAAGAGCAGCAACAAAATCAGCAAAGCAAACCTAGAAACATGGCACTAATGATCCATCCATTTGTATTGTTCCTCAAGCCAATCACCAGTACTTTTTGTTATGTCTGAGGTCCAGGAATTTTTATAGCTTGGAAAGACCTGCCATCTGGGATACTTTTGCTATACACAGTTGTATTTAATGTTTAGTTCTATGGGCACTTCACATTTCCTAACAATAGTTCATATTGATTGATATCTTACAATAAAACTAATTATGTTTGAAAAGGGTAAAACTTGGAATTGTTGCCCATGTGCCACTGTTACGCCAAAAATAATAATAATAATAATAATGCATTTTATTTGGTAGCGCCTTTCAAAGCACTCAAGGACAAAAATACACTACAGGTAGTCCCCGATTTACGAGCGAGATCCGTTACAACGAGGCGCTCGTAAACCGGAAATCTCGTATTTCGGAACGGTTGCCATGTCTCTCGTAAGTCCGGAATTTCGCTCGTAAATTGGAACGGTTTCGCTAGCGCGACTAAAAACACTCTATTTTCATCCAAAAACTGCTTATGAGTGCATAAAAATGATCGGAAACGTGTGTCCATATGCTTAGCTAACTAACTGTGGTGAAAAAACACATGAAAACTCAGTATTTTTTGCGTTTTTTCCAAAAATTCGCCAGCTCGTAAGTCTGGAACCTCGTAGATCAGAGCGCTCGTAAATCGGGGACTAGCTGTATGTAGTGATATAGGCCTCTGTCTTGACCTTCAAGTACACCTCTCCACATCTCTCTGAAACTCTAAGTGTTACACCTTCTTGAAGCTCTCAAGGAGACAGATGGACACTTATATATTTTAACAATTATTATGAATTAATGGACACTAATTAATCAGATTGAACTTTCTCTTTAATGTGTGTTAATTCAGAATTGATCTACAGTATATTTTTGTCATTTTTAATGATGATCTGTTACTTTCATGAGCTTTGGCCTTCTACTGGTTTTATTTCTGCAAAGCAAGCAAGACTCTGTCGCTAAGGCAGAAGTCAGGGTAAGAGCTGTTCTCTTGCAGCTTCTTTTGTGTTGTCTATGAAGTTAGACATAACATTTTCTGTGCTAACAGGCAGGCCATCTGGCCGAGTTATGTAAACAGTTTTCCTGTTGTCCGTCAAGAGACTTTCTACCTATGAAATTAAACTTCCATCTTTTATTTTGTGAAACCAGCCTGTAGCCATTAAGAAGGTGGGTCAGACCCCACCTCCCCTATATAATGGGCACTTCCTATTTGGAAGTTAGTTTTTGGAAGACAACTAACTGCCAACTGGTTGCTCTCCTTTGGGAAAAGCTGGAGACGCCCGGTCATTGTGCCAACTCGACCCACGTCTCAGCTGAGAGTCACGGCAAAGCCTTGCTGTGCCTCAACACTCATTTCTGAAAGAGTTTGTTTTCTGAAGTTTATTGTGAAAGTGCAGCCAGTAGCTGGCTCTGCTCCTGCCGGGAGAAGCGGTTCTTCTCACTCGTCTGAATCAGCTCACACGCGCGGAGGTCATCTGGGCGTGAACTGGACAACACAGTCCGTTAGTGTCCACAAACCTCAACTCTTATCTCCAAGACGTATCGTCAACAGGTAACGAGGCGTTGATTGTGTCCTGAACGTGTGGGAAGCCCAGCTGAACCGTATTGGAGGGTGCCACTCTGGTTGTTTCAAATAATTAATTTCAGTTAACTTAGCTTTCATCTTCTTCCTCCTATTTCTTATTTTCCATAAGTATTTAATCTGTCAAGTAATGTGCCAACAGTTAAGTTTTAATTGTCTGTTTGTTTTAATTTGAATTCTTGTCAACGTAGTTATTAAATCAGAGCTAATATCGATACAAATGTTTATGTAATTTTTGTGATAGTTTCAATAAAAGGTCTATTTTTTGGTAGACCAACATAAATTGAAGTCTAAGCGTGAAATTACATTTCTGGCTAATCACATCGTTAGATTTGTTGATTTATTCTGAAAAAGTTGAGACCCCGTGAACTTGGTGGCAAGTTTGTGCAGATAAAAGTCTGCTCATACCTGCACGTCTAAACTATAGGTAAGTCAGTAAACTGACTAATAACTCCTATATTGTTACATATTGGTGGCCGCGTATGGGTCTGCTGAAAGATTAAATTGATAAGTTGTTTTTGTAGCTTATTTTTGTTACGGTGTTGTTGGCATTAGTTTTGCATCCTGGTTTTGGTCTTATAAGAATAGTTCTGGCTGGTGGAGTGTCCGGGAGTTGCTGATCGTGGCATTGTCTGGATTATTTTGCCGATAGAATTATTTGATATTTCACATTTCAACGTCTGTTTGAAGCTGCTGAGTGATAAATGTTTTGTTTGTTTTTGTGAGACGTTTCATTACGTGTCACGAGGCTGCTTGCATTGTTCATTTTGTGACCGCCGTGTCACCACTGCTTCATCTTATTACATCTGCGGTTTGCTGTTGAAGGTCTGTTTCACACATTTGCTGCTCCATTTTACCTAATCTGTTACAACGTGTTTGCCGAGGTTCGGGAAAACCCACTCCGCTAGTTTGGGCCGGGCCGAGATCCGGTTCCGTTTGACGTAAAGTCCGTTGTTGTACACAGTTAGAGTGCTGCCTCCCCTGGGGGCGTGAGGGTTAGCTTGGTTGTGTTTCAGCTCATTGACAGTATTTTCTGCGGTGTAAAAATACGTTTATTTTGTGGAAGAGAGTCCAGTACTTTGGATCAGGCTAGGCTAATCGGTACCGAGAGACAAGATGGCTGCTTAAAACGCTGTGATTGGTCCATTGTGTGTCGCGTTCAAGAACGTTGGTTTCTGTAGACTCTGGTTGTCAGATTCTTTTGGCACACATTTCTAACAGTTTATTTGTGTTGTTTGAGTTCTATGCACGTGATATCGTCGAAGACTGGCTTGACCGCGGTGTTTTGCGGTATTTCTGACTGTTTTAGTACGTTAAAAAGTCCGTTCCTCGCTAGAGTTCAAGACCGCAGGTCCGTGAACG
>JBBPBX010042634.1:0-24744 GCA_038048925.1 Garcialebias charrua | reverse complement strand
CATGTCCTGTCGCTTATTTACGAGAGAAGATCAAGGCAGCCTTTACTGTTGTTCTCCTTCTTCCACCGAATGAATTGTTTTGTTCTGACTTCATTATTTATCACTTGATTTATCGCGCAATCTCGCAATTCCCGCGCATGCGTCTTGGAGCGGCGCATCCATGCGGACCTGAGCTGAGCGGAGGCAGTGGACTTTGGACTCGCTCAGCTGCGACCTGCGGAGCGGAGCGGACACGGACCGCGTGTAGTGTATTTTTGGGGTAATAAGGATTACTTGCAATTAGGGGGCGGCACAGAGGTACAGTGGTTGGAGCTGTCACCTCTCAGCAAGATGATCTCAAGGTCAGCTGCTGGCCAGGGTCCATTCTGGGTGGAATTTACATGTTCTCCTTGTGCATACATGACATTCCTTCAGGTACTGCATTTTCCTCCCACAGACCAAAACATGCATGTTAGGTTCACCAGAAACTCAAAGTTGTCTCTAAATACGAGTGAAAGTGTGCATTGTTGTCTTGTTTGTCTCTATGTGATGGACTGGAGACCATTGTGGGTGTACCCGCATCTCACACAGTGATGGCTGGAGATAGGCATCCTGTATAGGCACCCTGTAACATGGAAAGGAGTGGGCAAAAATAAAACAGAATATTTAATTTATTTATTTATTCATAAAATGGTTGGATGTAGCATTCAATGAGAACAGATTACACTCATGACCTGATACACAATCAAATCTTTGGTCTGCATATACATTTTATATTTGAGTGTTAATATTATTTATTTCCAAAAACTAAAGCTACAGAAACAGCAAAGTATACAGAGACTGGAATTGCACGCTCCCGCGGGTCACTGTTATAAAAGTAATCAGATTTGTCTCATTGCCTGATCGTCTCTCTGCTCCTCCTGTGCTCCCCCCTTCTCCCCAGTTCTACCTTTCTGCTCCTCTCCAGCTAATGTACTGTAACATCACCTGCTGGGGCCACACCTCATCCTCTTCTCCCTCAGGTGGTGGAAGAGTCAGGGAGCATCCTCCTGTGGGTTCAGCTTCTCTGACAGATGTTTTTTTTAAAGCTCCACTGATATCATCTTTTAACTTTCCATAAAATGGCACAACATATATATATATATCAAGATTGACCTCTGATCGTTTTTGCTAAAACAATGTTAAATTAATTAAAATTCCTCTCAAAAACAGTTTAAAATTAGCGCCTTTTTTTCACATGATAAATACGGGGTTTCCCGTCGCGCGATTATGACGTCACACACAGACTCGCGTCAACTGCGCACCTTGTTTACAATGGACAAGATACAAACGCGATCCGTCCAATTTAGCCATTTAAAACTTTATATTTTAGCGGTTTGTCTTCAGAGAAGCCAAAGTTATTTCCAGTAAACAGCAGGTTATAATTTTTTTCAGCTCCTGCTGGTTTTTGGAGACTTTTCACTTCAGGAAGTGCAGCAGCTCTGTGAGGACTTACAGCAGCTGATAGTTGAGAGGCAGAAGGAATTCTACATGTAAATCGTTTCCACAGCACTGAAATGGTAATATATTAGTTAATGTTTCTAATAATTATTCAACATTAATTTATAGTTTAAAAAATTAGTCCCTTTTAAAATATCTGTTAAATATATTATTCTTTTATTTTATTTTGTTTGTGTTTTCAGGTTTCCAGGTCTCCAGTCCATCACCTGAGGCTCTTCCTGTTGAACCACTAGTAACCCAGACTTTCACATCACAGCAGGTAAGATTGCATCAACAAAAAGAATAGTACTCAACAATATTCTTTGATGTATATCTGTTGATTTTCTATGCTTCTGATGAGGGAAGTGACAAAGTGGATGCAGCATTCATCCCATAATGGACCCAGATGTCCTCTGCGTCCACACCTACAACACCTGGACATCCAGGAGCGTGCACGAGGAGGTGGTGGAGTCTGAAGACATTAGTTTGACCCATTGTCTTAAAATACAGTATACTGCATATTAGTGCATTAACAGAGTACCCGAGTTTTCGACAGATCGAGTGCTTTGACTTCTATCGAGGCTTTTTTGTCCACCTCGGGTACCCGTAGTGACGTCACATTTCACAGCGCTCTGGGTAGCTTTTAGCTTTTAGTAGACGCTACAAAATGGATTCCTGTGTGCGCACGGATGTTAATGGAGCAGGCCGTCTTGTCAAAAAGGTAAAACAGTTTATAATTTTATAAAATGCGCTACTTCGTGTTGACTTTCTTTGTAGTAGATAGTGACAGCAGAGGGCAGTGTTGCAATGCAGGTCCCATATATAACACGGCCGAAACGGCTTCATCTCTCTCGTTTCACAAACAAAAAAACAAATATTCATCTCTCTAGAGCTACCAAAAACCTATAAACACAATCTCTAAAAGTAAACCTAAATTGCACAGCTGCAGGCGGTGGTACGGTGTGGCTGTGGCCCCATTTGTTTTTTAAGTTTCGGTTTTCATCGCCTTATACTTTCACTTTTAATATTATTAATATAACTAATAGTTTTGTTTTTCCTGTGACTTATGTGCAGTATGATAAATGATAGGAGCATAATAAATGCTCCCAATGCTTTGTTGGTCTTTTTTTTCTTTTTGTAAAGACGTTTTTAGGCATTTATATTTATTTATTTATTTTGCATCGTAAGACACTGTGACGTCATCGGCTACTCGAGCGTCGTTCGAGTTTTTTTATGTTAATGTCGAGGTTAAAAATTATGTACTCGTTCAACCCCTACTGCATATAATATATACTGTGTGCGTCTGTGTGTTTCATCATCAATTCACAGAAATGTCTTCACCTGAAGAATGGACCCAGAAGTCCTCTGCGTCCAGACCTACAACACCTGGACAGGAGGGTGGACGAGGAGGTGTTGGAGTCATTTTTACAGAGCTGATGAAGTCAAACACCACTTGCTGATATTTTTTAAACTCAATTTTTTTTTGATAATCTGTTCATATTAATGTTTCCCCAGAGGTTTTCATATATTTGATAATATGGGATGGTTTTATTTTAATAAAATGTTTTTTTCAACATTCACCAATTTTGTTTTTACTAAAGTACGAGCTGTGAGTTGTAGATGAACGAATGAAATTAAAACAGATACACAAATATTCTCACAAAGAATAACTCAACACTAACAGATAATATAGTGTACTACTGTAACTTTATTTACACATATCTACAGAAACACTTGGTTCATTGTTATCCTTTTTTTTCAAACAATATGTTCATTTGAACTGTCAGAAAAAATATTAAATTCATATTTTCATTGATTCATTTTCATCTCAATGCTCTGGCCAGTTGTAGTATTTCTGCATATTTTGATGTCTTGATGCACAAACGTAGCTTTCTGCAGCATCAGTCCTGGTGTTCTACAGATCATGAAGATGTCTCCATCTGTCTTTAACAATATCAAGGTTTGTTCTCCTCCACCTGGGTCCACTCTTCAGGTGAAGACATTTCTGTGAATTGATGATAAAACACACAGACACACACAGTATATATTATATGCAGTATACTGTATATTAAGACAATGGGTCAAACTAATGTCTTCAGACTCCACCACCTCCTCGTGCACGCTCCTGGATGTCCAGGTGTTGTAGGTGTGGACGCAGAGGACATCTGGGTCCATTATGGGCTGAATGCTGCATCCACTTTGTCACTTCCCTCATCAGAACCACAGAAAATCAACAGATTTACATCAAAGAATATTGTTGAGTACTATTCTTTTTGTTGATGCAATCTTACCTGCTGTGATGTGAAAGTCTGGGTTACTAGTGGTTCAACAGGAAGAGCCTCAGGTGATGGACTGGAGACCTGGAAACCTGAAAACACAAACAAAATAAAATAAAAGAATAATATATTTAACAGATATTTTAAAAGGGACTAATTTTTTAAACTATAAATTAATGTTGAATAATTATTAGAAACATTAACTAATATATTACCATTTCAGTGCTGTGGAAACGATTTACATGTAGAATTCCTTCTGCCTCTCAACTATCAGCTGCTAAGTCCTCACAGAGCTGCTGCACTTCCTGAAGTGAAAAGTCTCCAAAAACCAGCAGGAGCTGAAAAAAATTATAACCTGCTGTTTACTGGAAATAACTTTGGCTTCTCTGAAGACAAACCGCTAAAATATAAAGTTTTAAATGGCTAAATTGGACGGATCGCGTTTGTATCTTGTCCATTGTAAACAAGGTGCGCAGTTGACGCGAGTCTGTGTGTGACGTCATAATCGCGCGACGGGAAACCCCGTATTTATCATGTGAAAAAAAAGGCGCTAATTTTAAACTGTTTTTGAGAGGAATTTTAATTAATTTAACATTGTTTTAGCAAAAACGATCAGAGGTCAATCTTAATATATATATATATATATATGTTGTGCCATTTTATGGAAAGTTAAAAGATGATGTCAGGGGAGCTTTAAGTTCCAAACATGTATTAAAGACATAAAAAACCTGGATGGCCCTTAATGTTCTGCTTTTAAACTCAGACAAGACAGAGGTCGTGATTCTTGGACCTGAGCATTTTACGAATCCATTTTTCAGTCTTTCACTTTCTCTGGATGGCATTAATCTGGTCTCCAGTTCTAATGCTAAAAACCTTGAGGACATGTCTTTTATCCCCCACATTATAAACTTTAACAAAACCCGCTTTCCGCCACCTGCGTAATATCACTAAAATTAGAAACATCTTCTCTAAAACTGATGCAGAAAAACCGGTTCATGCATTTATCACATCTAGACTGGACTATTGCAATGGTTTATTATCTGGGTGTCCAAATACTTCTTCAAAAAGTCTTCAGTTGATCAAAAATGCTGCTGCCAGAATCTTAACTGGAGTTAGTGAGAGAAATCATATCCCTCCAGTTTTAGCTTCTCTCCATTGGCTCCCTGTCAAGTCCAGAATTTAATTCAAAACCCTACTTCTAAATAACAAAGGAGCGACCTCCAACAAGTGTGAGATTAACTGAGGCTGGTGATTAATCAGAGGAAATGAAACATCCATTGCTGTCTTCTCATCATTCACTCAACAACCTATCTCCATCTTATATTTGAGATCTTGTTGTTCCATAGTTTCCCAACAGAGCACTTCACTCTCAGACTGCAGGTTTACTTGTGGTTCCTAGAGTTTCCAAAAGCAGAATGGAAGATCTTTCAGTTCTCAGTAGGGGTGTAACGATACATAAAACTCTCGAGACGAGACGAGACAAATTACAGAGTTCGCGAGAACGAGACGAGATTTTAATATTAGTTCAAGAAAACTTCAAAGATCGGTTTTATGCCGCAAAAAGGCTTTTATTCTGTTTTAACATGTATTACAAACTCAACTGATGTCTTCATTTTACTGATTGAATCTCCTTAGACCTTAGAACGTTCAACTTTGTTTAAAAAAATAGATATTCACGCAGGACTTTCCAAAAATTGAACATAAATATCCGCATCAGCACTGAATCTGCAGCCGTCACTCACCAGTGTTGCCAGATTGGGCGGTTCACCGCGATTTTCCTTCTGACTTTTGCGGGTAAAGAGTGCTTTGGGTGGGTGGGACTCTATCTGGCAACACCGGTCACACCGGTGTTTACAAGTGTGTCTTTACATCCGGGGCAGCGTCGGCAGCGCCGGGACCCTCCATCAATGTAGAGGCGTCTGCGGCACCGGGACCCTCCATCAATGTAGAGGCGTCTGCGGCACCGGGACCCTCCATCAGTAGTTGGGGCGTCTTCTATAGCAACTTCATCCGGCGAAGCCATGCTGTCCGTGACGCTGACTTGCTAGGGGCTCTGCTAGCATTAGCGACTCGCGAGACAACGTTACCTCTCAACGAGAGATATCGCGGGAGTTTAATATCGCGAGATCTCGTACAACAAGATCTCGTTACATGCCTAGTTCTCAGGCTCCTCTCTTGTGGAACCAACTTCCAGTTTCTGTCCATGAGACTGACACATTGTCCAGTTTGAAGACTGGGATTAAGACTTTCCTGTTCCTGTTTGTCTGTTCCTCCTTCCTGTCCTCTCAAACCCAGCGGGTCGAAGCAGATGGCCTCTTGACCTGAGCTTGGTTCTGCTGGAGGTTTCTTCCTGTTAAAAGGGAGTTTTTCCTTTCCACTGTCTCCTTTGTGTTTGCTCAGGATGGGAGGCTGTGACAAAGTGAAGATTCAGTACAATCTGCTGCTTCCTTAGATAGATAACTTTTACTAATTGGCTTTTATGTGAATGTTTCTGTTCCCTGAGACAACTTCTGTTGTGACTTGTTGCTATATAAACTGAATTGAATAATGCAGATTCTTTTAGGACAGAAACAAAAAACCTGACAACATGCAGCATGCAAACGGCACATTTAGATTGAAACAAATGACCAAAAAATATGAAGTGAAATGAAATTCTTGTCTTCAGTGAGAGCATCCCGGGGCCATCGTTGTGAATCTAATCACATTCTGTCATTCACGGACTTTCAGTAAACAGCATGCAGCTCGGCTGGAGAGCACTAAAAGAGCACAACAGTAGAGCTGAGAGGGGGGAAAGGGCGCGCTGACCTTTAAATCTCTCAATATCATCCTGGTGTCGCAATAAGTGTGTTAAATAAAGGGCTTATTTCAAAATGTAATTATTCTGTGTTGAAATGGATTACCCAGGACCTCGGTCATTAACAGCAGTTCACACTACACACACTGTGAAGAACACCAAACAGGCCTTCAAAGCTGGATGGTGTGATGACCTCTGCGAATGATGAGAAGACAGCAATGGATGTTTCATTTCCTCTGATTAATCACCAGCCTCAGTTAATCTCACACTTGTTGGAGGTCGCTCCTTTGCCGGGTGATGAGAATTAACATTTTCACCGGCTGGAATGCTAAACACCGTTTCCTCTTACACCTCACCAATCAGTGCAGCCACAGGGAGCAGCTGCATTTAAAACAATACACGTTTGTCTTTCCAGCCATTTCTCTTTTTCAACCAGTAGCTGTATTATTATTTTTTTGTCTCAGAGTTTTCATTCGTTGAGAAAATAAGATTCAGGAGTGGTATTTGGAAAATGGTTGAAGGAAATGTGCTCTGAATAACAATGCTTCCTGGGAAACATTCACTTTGAGAAGATGTCGTTCTGTGTTCTCTGTTCGAAGCCCTTTTCTTTCCAATATCTGTTGAAACATTTTAATAAAAAAAAAGGACTACACAAACAATTATTCTTCCATAAGTGATTGTTATTAATCAAAAATACAGCAGGCATTAAATTATTTGTGGTGCTGGCATCACTAGAAAACAGCAGGGTTTGACTTCCCACGGATAAAAGGCTCCTTCAGAAACATCTCAGGAGGTTTTAACCAAGTCAAGCACTCGAAGCCAACATTAACATTTTTGTGATGAGTAGGTTTTGAGAGAAAACATTTATTTATTTATTTTGGATCGGTTACTATGGTAACAGCTATGTTTATGCCAGAGCAGCCTGAGGTGAAATCGGACCTGGAGAGCACATGGATGAGAGGTAATGCATTTGCAGACTGAGGTGGAGGCAGCATTTTTATTTTTATTATTCTGCCAAGGACAACAAAACGATTATTCTGTTTTCTACACTTCCAAACCTGAAATGTAAAACAACATAAGAGCAGATTATCCATCATTAGCGCCCACCGCCAAATGTAAAAGGGCAATATTGTTTTTGCTTGTTTGTTTGGATGTGGTTGTAGATGAGTCACCTACAACTTGTACTCCGAGGGTTAACTGGTTACCCTAGATCTGCTTTTTAAACTTTGTCATTAAATACTGCAGTCAACGCTCAATGTTTGTGTCTGTTAGCAAAATATCTGAAGAACCACTGGACAGAATTTATTGAAACTCTAAAAAAGAAACACATTCATGCACATCATCAACTGATTACATTTTGGAGTCAACCGAATTCAAGATAAGAATCACAGCTAACTGACCTTAGCCTTTGCAAAATGGGTTTTAACGCAGTCGGCTTTACAGATCTTGAGCTAAGGTTAGGTGTGGTTGTAGCTGAGAGTCGTCCTCAACATAAACTCTGAGTGTGCATATCATTTATAAGGTTTAACCAAAATGTCTACCAGTGGTGGGCACCAGCCCGCTAAAGTGCAAATCCGCTAATTGCGGACCTAAACAATTTGTTTAGCTTTAGCGGATTTACTCATTTTTATAATTCATAAGCGGATTTGCGCTTTTTATATTTAAAATGCAGTACCGCTAATAACTAATTATCTATCGGTATTCATTGTCTTGAAAAGTGGAAAGTTTGGTTCGGTCCACTTGCGTACCGTTTTGGTTATTTTTTTCACTCATTGAACGTTATTATATGCGCCGCGGAACAAAATTTCCTGGGCGCGTTTCAGCATGGAGCTATTATGGCGTAGCACGCGCAGCATTATTTAGCCATTAGCTTCTCGCTCCGGTCTCCTGCTTGGGAACGTTATGGCTTTCTTGTTAAGACGAGCGTACATTCAAAGCTGTGTGTGTGTGGACGTTGTTTCATGAAGACTCTGCAGCAACAACACGTCTAACGTGAACGCGCTTGAAACTACGTAATCGGAATGTGAACGAAGAAACAGCAGCTGTAGCCAACAGAACAGCGCTAACAACAGCGGTTCGTCCATTCAGGTAAGACTACCAGCGGTTTGTAGCTGAGGGAGTTAGCCATGACTGCGGACAGGACATGTGTCCACCTTACTGCGCCATGTGTGGGGGCACAGAGGACGGGGACGGGTGGGTTGGACCCGCTTGTCAAACGTGGACTCGCATTTTTTTGCTAAATGCTAATCCGAATTTATTCCGTCTTGTTAGCTAGGATGCTATTGTTTTTGCATGCGCGACCCCGAAACTGTGTAGGTTAAAAGAAAATAGGAAGTAGCCGGAGTGTGGAGGTATTTATTTATTTACTTGCGCTTTAAAATTAGCGCTTTAAAATTAGCTTCTGCAAGTTTTCCTAAGACATGAGCGCTTTTGAAATTGCGGACCTAAATAACTTAATAAGCGCTTTAGAAATTGCGGAACTAATTTTTTGGACTAGCACTACCCACCACTGATGGCTATAATGGGCCAAAAAAACCCGAAGCATGATATGCATTCCTTCATGAAACGCTAGGTGTTGCAAGCAAAGCAACAATAAAAATAAAAACAAAAATTGATGACAAAAGTCCTGATGTTTGAGATAACGAGGTTGGAGATTCCACCAGCCTTTTCTCTACAAACCTGCTTTGTATTCAACTCATTAAAAATACACCATGGCTTTAACTACAAAGAGACAACAAAATAACTTTACCTTTGCCATCAGCGTCTAAATACGTGTGTAGTAGTGTGTAATAAAATGATTTTACACACCAAGTAAAGCAGGAAGTGCCAGCTGATGAAGTAATACTGAACCAGATGAGCTGTGATGTGTGTTGATGTGTGGGGGGCAAAGGTCACCAGGAGGTACGTTCCGGTTATCGCCAGGCTGCCACCTATAAAAAAAGACCAGAGAGACAAAAACTTATGGTGAAATAATGAATTTAACTAATGTAACTGATGCAACGACTTCAGAGATCACCACAATGCCTCGTTGTTAGTCACCATCCATAAAGTCTCATATAATGACCTCCTCTGTAGTTTAAACTGAAAGGTGCCAGTTTTGGTCTCAACAGAATTTTCAACCCCTAACTCATGCAGGAGCTCAAACAGATGGCATGATTTCACATTTCTAACTATAACTATGAAACACCCTGAATGAGGAGTGGTCTTTTGCGCCCTACACACTAAGCTTGTAACAAAGTTGAAGAAATGCATTGCAATAAAAACAACAACTAAACTGAGGGTTACTAAAGAAAAGTGTAATATATTGCCAGTATTACCCTTAGATTGTATTTAAATATGCACAGCACTTATGATGGTGATGTTTTTAATAGAGGTTAATGTACTGTATAGCTAAATAATTGAATGTCTGTAACTTTCCTACTAAAGCCATTATTCAGAAAATGCTAGCCTGGCCCTCGCCTTCCTGCACAGCTCCGCTCAATTCTCATTTCCCTTCACTGCACAGTCTGGGACTGCACCCACCCACAAGGATTTCTCCGGTAGATTTTTGTTCGGACCAATCAGAGAGCAGAAGGCGGAGTTTTGAACGACGTCGACTGACGTCGTCATTCAAAATGGCTGCCGCCACGAAGGAATTTTCAATAAAACAAGGTAAAAAACTATTATTTCTCTGCTGAGAAAAAATATATTTCATAGCTGACGTTATATCAGAAGTGTTCCTGAGCAATCAGAGAGCAGAAGGCGGAGTTTTGAACGATGTCGACTGACGTCGTCATTCAAAATGGCTGCCGCCACGAACGAATTTTCATCAAAACAAGGTAAAAAACTATTATTTCTCTGCTGAGAAAAAATATATTTCACCGCTGACGTTATATCAGAAGTGTTCCTGAGCTTAACAGTTCCTAAATCAATTCACGAAATGGTCAAATCTGCTGGATATTAAATAGTTTCGGTTTGATATTTTCCAAACAGCCTCGGGTGCGCTACGAAAATAAATGATAAAAAATCGAATTTTATCTCAAATGTTTCATCTAGGCCAACAGTCAGTAAATTAAAGACATATAATTACACACTGGTGGCAGAAAAAATATCCACCGAGTGGTTTCTGAGCAATTTATCTGAATAGCCTGGACCTCACCAGACTAAACTAACAAAACTCTGCCTCCTGTTCTCTGATTGGTCCATTCAAAAATCTCCAGGAGAAATCGTTGTCTATGGCAGAGATGCCAGACCCTAGTCCAAAGCGAAGTGAAGGACAAGGGTCTGGTTTAAACCAGGCTAAGAAAATGCATTCCACCTATGTGCATTTAAAATACATTTTTACTCTTAAGTTGACTGTGTTTAAATTATGTTATAAACATGAACAACTGTAGTGTGCAAACAGAGAAACTCACAGCCAACAGGCTTAAAACAACACAACATGACTTCCAATCAGTCAGTTTTACAGATACTGCCCAATAAATGGTTTTAGGTGGTAGCTGAGTGTTAGTCACAGCACATACTCGGTGCAGGACACATTGCACAGAATCTTATCTTTAAAATCTAGCATTAGCTGTTGGAGTTTGTGTAATCACTGGATCTAATTTGACAACTGTAATTTAAGATGAACACCACAGATAATCAACGTTAGCCAAAACAAAAATGGTTATTCAGTTTTACAAATATGGGCGACTATGGTTGAGTGGCTAGAGCAGTCATCCTCCAATGGGATATTTGGGGGTTCAATGCCACCAGCAGTCATATGCTGAAGTGTCCCTGGGCAAGACAATGAACCCTCATAGCCTCCGATGTGTGTCCCATCAGTGTATGAATGTGATAAAGTACTGATTATTCTTTGTAGAGATCTAGTAGAGTGTTGTATGAATGGGTAAATGAGGCACAGATTGTGTTGTAAAGAGCTTTGAGTAACTTGATAAGATAGAAAGGTGATCTATAAGATAAGTACAGTCCATTTACCATTTACAAATATAGAGTTGAATTTTGATGTAGCTGGATCATTCGTGACACAATCTGCACTACTGTATAGCACAAGATTTTTACACTTTTTTTTAAAGGTTTGACCAAAACGACTCCACCGATGCACATCATCAGATGGTCTTGGGCTGCATTAATTCACATTAGGCTACATGGTTGTTGTTCACATTATACTTTAAATGCAAATGCAACCGTCATCAGACTCCAGCTTGAACTGTGTATGGCACTGATGTGACCTGCATGCGCAGATGATGTGATGTCACAGGCAGCGTGCTATTCATGGAAGTAAATATAGCTGAGAAATATCTAGTTTAGTGTCACATATGACTGTGAAGCAGAACAGCCCAGAGGTTAGCACTGTTGCCTCACAGCAAAAGGTCCTGGGTTCAATTCCTGGTTTGGACCTGGGCTCTTTCTGTGTGGAGTTTGCATGTTCTCGTCGTGTTTGCGTGGTGCAAAAACATGTATGTTAGGCTACCCTGTACCTTCAGAACTAGGCCTCCCATGCAAACGAGGATTTGCCTGGTGAAATAAAATTAATAAATAAAAATGTAAAGTATGGTGTTGCATATATGGATTTGTCAGATTCAGACAGCAGACGTGGACCTCTTTTGCCTGCAGTATAAATGTAGCAGGCTTGAAAGGCCGCAGGTGATATGCATTCCTCTGGGAAAAGTTAGGCCTTTAATTCTGTTGTATTTTTACTAGACTCAACCCTTTGTGCATGAAGACATAAAGAAACAGACACAAATTATAAACAAACTCAAATGACTTCCTGTCTTTACATAAAAAAAAAATTCCAATGTGTGACTCATAAAGCCGTTCATTGGTTCCAGGGACAAAACAAAAAACAGGTGAAAATGGCATCCGTTTAATTTGGGAACCAAAGAGCACACTGAGCTGTTTGGTACTGATATGAACGAACAGTCCAGCAGCTGCGACGACCATGACAGTCAGGTCATTTCCCAGAAGGCTCAACAAACGACTGATGCATTTAATAACGTTATCTAAAATGGGCTCACCTTTTCTATCCACTGTAAAACTTCACCTCTAACAGCAACCAGACTGTTCAATTCCAACGATAATCATTGTTTTGATCATGCTTCCTCTGTTAAACAGTAGTGCAAGGCAATTGGGCACACACTGGTGGGGGTCTGGGGGTCTTCCCCCAGAAATATTTGAATAAAGTTGATGCCATTTCCTGCATTCTAGCACTTTGAGATTTTTATTAATGAAAAGTGCATTATAAATGGAATTCATTATTATTATTATTATTATTATTAATGTTTCAACATTTTCTGATGATTTTCACAAAATCCCTCAGACTGCAAAGGATTCAAGGTTATTTATTGTCATTCATATTACATGTGGTGCATGAGGTGGAACAAAATTGTGCACACTGGGTCCCAGTTACTCTGTACATCCAACAAAAGTATAAAATGTAAAAGAAAAACAGTAATAAGATAAGATCTAAGATATGAACTAAGAAAAATGTTAATGTTAAAGTGTTCGAGATGCAAAACCCGACAATATTTTTGGAGGAAAAGGGGGTGGGGCTCCTGCAGGTAAGGGGCGTTTCACTTAGGGATGAAATGAGATCTCTGATTAGTCAGTTGCTGACGAGCCTAATGAATTGACAGGTGGCGTTGAGGATCCGACTCATGCCAAAAAACTTCATAGATTTTACTGGCCCGTTTAAAGTATTTGTTCTATTTTTATTCCAACTTTATTCAATATTTTGGTGAATCTAATGGTACATCCAGACCGAACGCGTTTTCAACTGCAGGAGCGTCCGGTTTACATGCAAAGTCAATGGGGGACGCGCCTCCAGGCGCGTCTTGGCGTCACCTCACTTGCGTGTTGAGCGTGTTGGAAAGCGTTTTCCGTGCATGTGAACCCGTGGCAGCCTCCAAAGCACGCCTTGAAAATGTTGATGATTTCGCCGTTCAAACTCGTGAACGCGTGTGTCAACCAATCAGGGAGAGTCGGGGGGAGGAGAGAGGGGGAGAGTCCGCTATGTGACGCGGAAACGAGGGGACGGGTATTGCGCAACTATGTGACGTATTGTTTGTGGGACACAGAAAAAACCCGCGAAGTCGTGTACTATGGAAGAGAAACTCATTGTAGCTGTGTGTTCGCGACAAGTCCTTTACGACCAGTCAAGTCTGCTCTACAGAGACAGAAATAAAAAGGTCCTTGCCTGGCGGAGTGCAGTGAGGAACTCAGTATACCGGTAAGCTTCCCCCCCCCCCCGCCGCCGCAGCTTCGCGTTCTGGTCTGGACACCACTGGGTACAGTGCGTCCACTTGCGTGCGTGATGAGCTTTTTTGCCGTTGAAAAGCTGTTTGGTGTGGACGTACCATAAGGTTTAAGAAATGAGTTTATTTACAAAATTCTTTTTCTTCTTCTTCCTTTTATAGATGGCCTCCCTTCTCACCTTAAAGCCATCCTCTTCACACCATTATGATTTTTTAAAAATAGGATAGAAAGAAAGGAAAGACAGAAAGTAAGACTACAAAACATAACAATTATCCACAAAAAGAGCACAAGGCAAACACACCCGACCGCCGTCTGCAATCCTGCAAAGTATGACCGAACACAGCAACAAAACACATACCAAGTCAAAGTCAAAGTCAAAGTCAACTTTATATGCATAAAGGAGACATAATTAACATTCATGACTTTGCAGTAGAATTCTATAAATATATATACCTATACCTACAAATATATACAGTATATACCTTGTACATACATATACATTCATATGCAGTCACATACCCAATTTTATTTATAATGTTAATATTTACAAAATTCTAATGATGGTTTCTTTATTATTCAGGGGTACTGAGTTAAAATTTAGGGGTGCTTGAGCAGCCCCCCCAAAATGGATAAAATCCGCACTGCATATATGTGTTGCCTGCAATGACAAAATGTTTACTTACCAACAACATCTGAAGCTCGAATCGTCTCCTTCAGGAAAACCACAGATAGGACAGCAGAGGCTGAGAAGACAAAGCATATTTAATTTGATCCATTATTAACACGTTGCCATACTTCTACACTGTATATCACTTTAAAAACACATCACCTCTATGAACATTTGACTCTTGGTCATTTCTACCAGATATATTACAGATTTATGCAAATTAAAAGATATAAAACATAACGTTGGTCATGGTTATATTGATCAGCAGGATAAAATCTGATGACAAATGGATGGAACTCATTAGAACATCATAAAACTGACGTTCGAATATAGCAAGAAGCTACTCCGTGCAGCATTTTTCATGAACGCATTCAGAAACATAACTGTCAAAAACTGAGCTGGTGGAAAGCAATTAGTTGTACACGAGCAACGCAGCAGATTAGTCTTGTTAATGTTTCCTGGCACCAAACCGAGGCTGACGGATGCACTCGTGGTGCTCAGCTGTCACAAAGACGAAAAGTGGGACAGACAGAAATGCATGCAGACACACAGACGCATCTGCAGACGTGCAGATAAACAGGCAGATAAGATGAGCGTAAATCACGTTCACAGCCCTTAGCATCAGGAGGTAAACTGGGACCTGTTCTGTGAAAAGGGACGTCACATTTTTACACACAAGACAACAAAATCTGACTAAAAACGTATTTTTGATCTGCAGCCAGTGCCATTCTACACACAACTGTTACTATATTATTGTTGTTAGTACACTCTGGTGTATTTGTACAGGTTTTTAAAAAGTGATAATGTATATTTTCCAGTGACCTTTTTAAAACTATCAGTTTTTCCATTAAGCAACAATCATGTGTGGAGAATTTCTCAACCTACATCAAAAGCGTTTGTCATTTGTAAGAAGGATTTCATCTTCTCTTCCTCTCCAGAAACTCTCTCCCTGATCCAACCATGTTTAAACTTAATACTGTTCATTGTTTGGTGTCTGAATGTCAGTTTTATGAATCAACCCAGTCATCTTTTTGTCATAAGTTTCACTCAATCTCAAACTAAGTTTATCTTCCAGTACAATCATTATTTGTGTTTTTGTTTCTTCTACTTATTTGCTGAGCTTGTCAGAGTTCTATAAAAACTGTACATATATTCTCACAAACCCACAAGTTTTCAGCATTACGATAAAAACAGATAAACATTGCAGTTTATAACAAACTACACAGCTTTTTGCATTAATATTTTACTCATTCTCTCTGAAGCTTAAACATGTATAAACATTTTGAAAACCAACAATCTGTTTGGATAATTAATTCATAATAAAACAAACTTAAATTAAATTGTGTTCCCATCAAATGCAAGACAAAACACAACCCTCCCGCAGCCACACTGGACCTGATTTTTATTCTCTCATGACAAATTCCTTCATTTCTCACAATTTCAATCATGGTGTCAATGGACGAGGAGGAAGAGATCACTTGCCTCTTGGAACAAAAACAAAACAAAAGGCCATTAAACCAGATCAGGGATGAAGAAGAGGAATTCAATACATTGGTGTCACATACAAAAGAGTCCGTCGCCGGGCAGTTTATTGTGCAACACCGAATACACGTACGCGGTTGTAAAAACTGATCTTTGCACGGACATGCCCTATGGGCGTCCACTTCGAGTCTAATCCAATAACCGCGGACCTCCTCGGACTGAAGTCATCCCGAGCCTGTGGGAGCCTTAACGGTTGGGAGTGGAGATTGTTGCCAAGGGCCGGCTTCGACCTGACATTAGTAACGTAGCGCTACATCCCCGGACAACAAACAATGGCAAAATCAACGTAGCGCTCTGTTACCCGCCCCCCAAGCAATTGTGTCACCAGTCACAGAACGTTCTGGGCTCTTCATTACCATTGAGAGGGTGGAATACAGTTTATTCAATTTCCAAAACCTAAACTGAATCCGTAAAAACACAAAAGATGTTAAAGCCCTGTGGCCGACCTCATGAGCAGCTGAATACAACAGTTATAAACAGGAAGTACCACATGTTCATTTGTATGAAGGTAACTGCAGGTAAATCCTCCATTTTCCGTCATAATTACATTGTATGCTTGTAAAGATATTGGGGGGTCAGTATTAAACTGACACCCTTTACCTTAATTATTTACTTATTCAGATTGAATAGTATTTCACGGATTATTTTCTTTTTCAGGTTTACCCAATATTTCTGTGATAATTTATGATGGACAAATAAACCTAAAGCCATTAAAGGGGACCACATATCGGTTTTTTAAATTTTTATGGTATGTCTGTGTGCTATCCAGACCCCGTTCATTCAATTTAATACAAAAAATAATTCTTAGATAATAAATTATACCCTTTTTAATTCTGCCATTTCTAACTTCCGTTCTAAACGACCTGTTTATGATAATGAGCTCTGAAGTCCACGCCCGTCAAAACTCTGTCTCCGCCCTCTGTAACTGCCAGTATCTCAAATCTGTTGTTGTTTTAAAATTAGCCTTTTTTTATTACTCGTTTGACTTACTGTTAGTGCTAGCTTAAAAAATAACTTACCGAAAGCTGTTTGTGTGCGCCGCCATTAGCTGCTCCTTTTTATCATGCCCTCCCGAATCCGAGCTCTTCCTCCTCCTTCGGTAACAAACAGCCCGCGTAGCTCCTGCTAGTTGCATGCAGCGCTTTGGTCCACGGCTGCACATCCAATCCAGACAAACGCAAAGAGTGTTTCCAGTTAATTTGTCCATATGAGGCAACCTAACCTCTGACCGGACCGGACCCACACTGTCCTCAAAAGCCAGCAGCTAACTGCAGCCCGATCTCTCCGGAAAAAAAAAAAAAAAAAGATGCCGCGACCGGGAAGCGAACCCGTGTCCTTCGGATAACGAGTCCAATTCACTACCTCTAGACCAACCGGGCAGTTATGCAAAAAGCAGTCTTTCATCGTATAAGAAACAATCACAACCACCTACATTTAGAACGCTGAAGTTTTGATTAGATTTTGATGAAGTGAAAGGTATTCTTAAAATAAATAAGTTGCTAATCTGAAAATATATCGATCAGTGGTGCTTGATGGTACAGACTGTCGTCCCGCGAGTAAGTGTGTGTGTGTGCACAGTTTTCTGCCGGCTGCGCGTTGGGAGCGATATTACACTAAAAATTGAACTAAAACGTAAAAATAACAATTATAAAGTATTATTATGTCGATGTATATATCTAGTTTCACCCCGATTTCTCCGAAACAAAAGGCTTTAAATAAAAAGGGGGAAAAAAAAGATGCCGTTGACAGGATGCGATCTCTGGTCTCCTGCGTGCCGCTCAAGTGTCGTAACCGCTCAACCAAACTGACAGTTGTGCAATAGTAGTCCTTCATCATATAAGAAACAAGTCCAAACCGCGAGAGTGTGTGTGCACAGTTTCAACGAGACAGAGTTCATTCAAACAAGGTAATAAAACATTCTGGTTTTACTCGAGATGTGCTGCATGGCTGGAGCAGGGCAAACCCCTAGCCCCCCGGGGGCTAAATAAATGAATAAATGACCGCCAGGTCAGCTCCTAAACCGCTAGGCAACCGTGACATCTTTTATACTCAAGTGGGTGGAGCATCACCAGGGGTTGCTAGGTGAGGGGCTGGACTCAGGTTTGAGGTGATTGGCTACGGTTTGTGACGTCACAAACCGCAGGAAGTGTGAAACGAAGCGTTTTTAATCACAGACAAATAAATCTACTTAGAGTAAATAAACCACTGGGTGCATTTTTTTGGCACAAGGACTGTTTTTTTATGAAGTAAATACCCAAAGTTGAGTAAAAAAACATTAAAAAGTGAATTTTGCATGTGTGGTCCCCTTTAAGTGACAATGAGACGTTGATTTTAGTCGGTATGCCAAAAGACACTACCTTTTATTAAAAATAAATCAACTAAAATTAACACCATTACACTTGATTTTTTTTTTAAACATATATTTATTGATTTTAACAATAGAACAAGAAATATACAAATATTCAATTACCAATACTTAAACTATAAACCCAGAAAAGACAAAATCAAAATAACATACACACAGGGGGAGAGAGGAGAAAAAAAAAAAATAGCAGCAGACCCTCAAAAGACCAACCAGCATACACATCCGTATAGCTTAACATATAACATTATAACAAGTCCTTTTTCCAGCCATCAAGTTGGATATCCTTTTTGCCCAACCAGTTGTAAAAGACAGACCAGATATTCCAAAATGTATCAAGCTTGTTCTTATTAAAATAACTGATTTTCTCAAGTGCAAGGTAAAACGTCATTTGCGTAGTCCATTGTGAGATTCCACATAATGAGTCTTTCTTCCATGAGGATGCAATACAGCGTTTAGCTTCCAAAAAGGAGACATTAAGTAAGGTTCTCAAGTTGTTTGAGATAACAAAGTCATCAGGATAAATATTTAAGATACACATTTTAGGATTTAAAGGAACCTTTTTACCCATCATCTCACTTAACACATTCAATACTTCCTTCCAAAAAGCTAACACTTGAGGACATACCCACATACAATGAAATAAAGAACCTTTTTCGAAACTACATTTAATGCAAGTGTCAGGAATATTAGGATTAAAGTGATGCAATTTAACTGGAGTGATGTATTGTCTAGTCAACCATTTGTATTGTAGTAATTTGGAGTTTGTGTTGGCGGATTGTTTATGAATAGAAGTGCAGGCTCCAGACCACTCCTCACTCGACAGACTATCACCCAAATCTGTTTCCCATGCCTTTAAAATGTTGTCTGAAGATTCTTTACATTTGTCAGCAAACAGGGAATAGAGACGAGACACCTGACCTCCATCATCTAGGTGTTTTATGATAATATCCTCTAATGAAGACAAAGAGGGTAGATCAAGATTATTTTGTTGCTTGGATAAAATGAAACTCCGGATTTGAAGATATTTATAGAAATGTTTTGTAGGAATATCATATTTGTTTTTAAGTTCCTCGAATGACATAAATACCCTCCCTGAAAAAAGATCAGAAATCTTAGCTAGCCCCTTTGCAGACCAGAGCTCGAAACCTAGGTCTGCTCTACCTGGACCAAAATCCCTGTTTCCAAAAATGGGTGAAAACTGGGATAGATATTGCTTTTCTCCCAAATGGTCAAGTACTTTTTGCCAAATAAGTATTGTATTTTTCAGAAAAGGGTTTTTTGTTTGTTTGATAAGCTTTTTCCTGTCTGATGAATATAAGTATAAGTTTATAGGAATAGAGATCAGTCGTGACTCAATTGTAACCCACGCTGGGGAATGGCTGTTAATAAAGTAAAACATAGCTGCCCTAATCTGAGCTGCCCAGAAATACCATAATAAATTTGGCAATTGTAAGCCTCCTCTGTCATAAGGCAAATATAATAGAGACAATCTCAATCTCGGACGCTTACCATTCCAAATGAAGTTGGAAAAAGCTTTATTTATCTCCTTAAAGAAGGAGGGGGGTGGGGAAAGTGGAATTGATTGAAAAAAGTATAAAAATTTTGGCAATATTGTCATTTTTATAGTATTAACACGACCAATTAAGGAAATGGGTAGTTTGGACCATCTTTCTATTGAATGTATAACTGATTCTATAAGGGGGTTATAATTAGTTGGAATAATATCGTTTATTGTAGGAGTAATTTTAACCCCTAGATAGGTAAAACCTTGTTTTGACGCTACATATGGAGTAGAAACTGGGGGATTGAGGCGTTCTTTTTCTGATAAGTACATTATTTCAGATTTAGTATTATTTATCTTATATCCTGAAAAAACTCCAAAGGACTTAATTAACTCATTTATTGTGGGCATAGTGTCCCCCAACTTAGAGCAAAACAAGATTATGTCGTCTGCATACAGGGCTATACGATGTTCTAAACTCCCTATTCGTATACCATTTATTTTATCATGTTTGCGAATTGCCATAGCTAAAGGCTCGATGGCCAGTGTGAACAACAGAGGAGAAAGGGGGCAGCCTTGCCTTGTCCCACGTTTCAGTTTGAAGGGAGATGAAGTCAGACCATTGGTCAAAATTTCCGCTTGTGGGTTTGAATATATTAACTTTACCCAGCTAAGAAATTTCCCCTTTATACTAAAACGTTCAATAACATTGAACATATATTGCCATTCTATCCTGTCAAAGGCCTTCTCTGCGTCCAGTGACAGGATAGCATTGTCTGGTGTCGATGGAAAATCTTTAAGAGAAAACTGAAGACTGAAACAAGTTTTAAAAAGAATAAAGTACTTTAATTTTACTTTGCAGCAAAGGAGGAACAGACACAGAGTACAGGACACGAGGCTGTTCTGAGCTGCTCTCTGAAAAGAGCTTCTCGAAGTCCTCCTTTTATACCTTTCTTGCACGTCATAGGGGAGTATCACAACCTTCAATCATAGAGTAGGAAAACATCTGTGGTGGAAAAGGGCTGACAGTTGAGTTTTGCAATAACATTCTCGGAGACAGTTGGCTCATACAATAGTTTTCTTGGACACAGCTTTGTATGAAAAATAACATCTCCCAGGATGAGGAGGTTTCAGTCAGTCCAAGTTCTTGTTGTAACAGATGTTGAACTCAGTTTCTCAACCCACAGGCTGTTTGTCTTTCTTCTCAGGAATGTGTCTATGGCAGGCATTGTAACCACAGGGCCTCATAAGAATGTTATCATGGCAAGCATTGCAACCACAGATCATCTTGTTCAGCAGAAAAAGGAGAGGACCACAGATCATTCTATGACATGAGGAGGGAAGGAATAACATTTTGAGAGAAACCACAGAAGGTTTTATGGCAGGGAGGAGAAAAGAATAACATTCTCCAGCTGCACAAAGGCAGAGGACTTTCAACAGTTCATGAGTTCAGTGAGTTTGATGCAAGAAGAGTTCACTCAGTTTAAACAGTGAAGTTTCAAGCTCAGACAATATGTTTTATAAGTAATGAGACAATGAAGAAACAAACAACCAGTATATAATTAATTTTTCTTTCACAATTTCCCCCTTTTGTTCCTTTATGGAACAACATCTAAGTTGAAAAAATTAATAAAATTATACAGATAGTGGCAGACTCTGAAAACAACAAAAAACAAAAAACAAAAAGTCTAATCTTAGCTGGAAACCTTCAATAGGAAAATGTATTTGTTCTCCATTTACATTTTAATAGAGAATCAGTGTCTCTTCTAAATGGGTGGTGTCAATGTATAGGGTAAGTCATCTGTTCTTGTTAATGTAACTCTCATTTTAACGTAATATGAAGGGTGTGTCAGTTTCTTGTGTCTTAGTTAGAAAGGTGGTAACATTGGGCTCGTCTAGGTCAAATTGGGTCATTGCTACACCTGTGAATGCTTTAGTCATCATGTTCTTAAGACATGGCACTACACAGGAGAAGAAGAGACAAAATAAAAGTAAGATGGTTAGCAGGGGTGCAAAAATTTTCAGAAACAGTTGCCACCATGGTCCTGAGGTGAGCCAGGCCCATAGGTCAAAAGGTTCCGCTCCCTTAGTTCCGCTTTCTACATATTGCTTTAATTCATTTAAGTCATGTAATGCATCATGTATGTCTCCTCCTGTTCCAGTTTCATCTGGGATATAAGTGCAACAAGCTTGACCTATTATTTTGCATACACCACCTTGAGAGGCTGTCAGGAGATCAAGGACTACCCTATTTTGAATGACCATTTGTCTCATGGCTTTAATTTCGTTTTGAGTTCCATTTCCTAATCTGTAAGTGTTGTTTATTAAACGGAGGAGTGCATACCTATTGATTTCTACGTGGTCACGAACTTCGCCCACCCCCACCCATGGAAAAAGGCCTTGGAAAAACTTTTCTCCCCCGTTCCATATTTTGAATTCCCATGGTACACCAGTACTAGTTGTAAGGCCTCCCCACCGAGCTACTTTGGGCATAGATGAGCGACGCATTCTAAGATTGGGTCGTTTTCTTAATACAATCATTTGGTTAGAGAGGGAGACTATGGCACAAAGCCCATTCCAATTAGGGGGCAGCGCTGTATAAGCCCTGTGGCCACATAAAAAATACCAATCAGTTAATACTCTGGAACCTTTGTCCCCTGGCACGGTCAGACTGCAGTGAGTGGTGTTTTGGCGGTTCTTCATTTTTGAACTAATGTTGAATATACGTTTGTTTAACAGCGTGGAGCAATCAGTTATGTTGTCAGTTGTTGGGCAGGGGTCAAAACAATCAGTAGAGTTTTCTATGTGGATACATGGATCATTAGCATCAATCAGACCTAATTTACAAAGGACACATTCTAAGTAATGGGGACCATCATCATTGTCAGGTGTTTTCTTGTCGCAAAAAGTGTAGACCTCTTTGCATAAATTCCAAGGAACTAGACCTAATGGAGTAGTGCCATTATTGAATATGCATTGTCCTAAACTACCAGGGGGTAGATGTGCTAGGGTGATAATTTCAGGTAGCTGGATGGATGTTTGTGGTAGTGGTAACACATCTAGTTTGTTGCATATTGATGAGAAATTGTATTTCATGAATACCATGGCTAGTCGTCTGTGTAAATCGCCCTGCCCTCCCCAATCGGTCACTATTGAAGGTAGTGGTGTTTGATAATTACGTTGATCCCAGGGGGTAATTCCTGGATGTGTGCTTAGGCCATAGAGGCAGGCTTGGTGGTCTAAAGAAGATACCGAGGGGCGCAGTCCTGAATTATGGGTCGCGTAAGGTAAGTGAGCGCAAACATAACAATTGGTTGTATTACCTTCATGAGCTGTCCTATTCATTAACTGCCACCATAGGTTGGTGCTGTAGTCATGGGGATGTTCTAGGTCTGGTTTCAGTCGGTCAGTCAGATCTCGTTTTTTAATGTGGTGTGTGTCCTGTGTGTGGTTGCGTGTTTGTTTGCCTGGACCTACATCTGGAAACAAACCAAGGTGTCTGTATAGGAAGATTGTGCCACAATTCAACCCTGATATGAGGCCAAGGATCAGCATGGTCTTCCATGGATGAGTTTCGATCCAGTTTATTGAGTCTGTGTGCCTCATGGTTTGTTCAGAGGTTGCTAACTAGGGAAAAACAGGGGTTGGATGGACTCAACCTAGTTGTAGGTCTACGGACCTGCCGCCTTCACAGGGAGCCGTAACTCGGACTGTGAGTGTGTTGGTGCCGACCCGCACTTGCTGCCTCACTCTGAGTCCGTTACCTCAGCTGTGAGTGGAAGAGTGTGCGAAGGTCACTTCACCGTCGTTTGGATCTAAAATCCACAGATTTGATCCGAGGAGTACCAAAATCAGTATGATCGATCATTGCCCACCCCTTGAACAGGTATTTATGCTAATTAGCAAATCGCTACAGAAACGGCTCAAGAGCGCCCCCTAGAAATATTCAAAATACCCTCCGCATTGACCTTAGTTTGACGTAGAATCATGAAATTTGGTACACTTGTCCAACTCACCAAGATGCACAGAAAACCCTCTGGCACCAATGTTGTACGATAAATGGTAAGGCGGCCATTTTGGAACGATGACCAAATTTTCACCCCTTTTTGGCCGTTTACAGCCTCTGCATTTCAACGAACTCCTCCTAGGGATTTCGCTCGATTTGATTCAAACTTGGCCAGTTTCTTTATAAGGCACGGGGGAACAAATGTTATCAAAACTGTGCGTTTTCATGCATGCTGAAGGGGCGGGGCCAGACCTCAAAGTTGGACATCTCGCCATGAAAAACGAAACGCTTGGCATCCAGCATTCGAGCATCAGATGCTGATGTCAGTTCTGACCCGTCCCGATCCTCTTCTGTCGGTGGCTTAGGTCCTCGAAACAGCTTACAGTGGGAAGCGTGGACCCAGGTAGCCCTCTCAGCGACCTTCACCGCGGTGTGTGTGGTCAGCAACACCTGGAATGGTCCTGTCCACCTCGGGGAGTTCCAACGCTTTCTCCTGAAACATTTAATCATAACAAAATCTCCAAGAGAAATACAATGCAATTGTTTTTGAGCTGGTCCAGGGAGTCCTCCTTGAACCTGTGACCTGATGGAACGTAATTATTTCGTTAGTTCAATACAGTATTTCATCATGTTGTGATCACAGTGTTTCAGAACACTGTGGAAAAAATGCAGTGATTTTTCTGTGGGCACCGGGTGCTTTTGTCTTGTTTTAAAAATTTGACTGTGTACCAGTGTGTGTCAACCTCTCTTAACATTCCCCCTTTTGACACATGATCAAAGGAATGTGTCAATGTAGCAAAAGCTGGGAAAAAGTGTTCAAGTAGCCTTAAAGTTGGAACCTAAACGCTTCCATTCTGCTCTTTCATGAAGGGTGGACATCTTCTGCATGTCCTTGAGTGTGA
>JBBPBX010042633.1:17272-28307 GCA_038048925.1 Garcialebias charrua | reverse complement strand
CCCGTCTCTTCCTGTCCCCGTCTCTTCCTGTCCCCCGTCTCTTCCTGTCACCACCTGTCTCTTCCTTGTCCCCACCTGTTTTTTGTCCCCACTTGTTTCTACCTGTCCCCACCTGTTTCTACCTGTCCTCACTTGTTTATACTGTCCTCACCTGTCTTTTCCTGTCCCTACCCATCCTCATCATTCTCTACCTGTCTCCACCTGTCTTTACCTGACCCCACCATCCTCATCTGTCTACACGCATCTTTACCTGTCCCCATCTATCCTCACCTATCTCTACCTGTCCTCACCTGTCTGTACCTGTCCCTACTTTTCTCTTTCTGTTCCTACCTTTCTCTACCTGCCCATGCCTGTCCCTGCCTGTCTCCTATCTGTACCTGTCCTTACCCATCTCAACTGGTTCCCATCTGTTCCACCTGGCCTCACCTGTCTCCATTTGTCCCCATTGTCTCGCAGCACATGTGTGTGGACTGTAAGAAAAACTACTGCAGCCGTTGCTCCGCCCAGCGGGAGCTCCGCCCCCGCCTCTGTCACACTTGTCAGCGTTTCTATGGGAACCTGCTGGAGAGGGCGGAGCTTATGAAGCTAAAGGTAAAGGAACTGAGGGACTACCTGCACCTGCACGAGGTCTCCACGCACCTGTGCAGAGAGAAGGTGAGGGTAATGATGTCATTGTTTACAAATGTCAACCAATCAGGTGAGAGAATCACCTGAAGCCTTCAGAACAGCTGTCGGGCACGGTGGTGGAGGTCTGATGGTCGGGGATCAGTTGAAAGTTGAGCTGCCATCAGTCCAACATCAGTTTGGACTGAACCGAGCCATCAGCAGAACAAATCCAGAACCAGAACCTAAATCAAAAACGATTCTGTGTGTGTTTAAAGTTCTGACGTTCTGAAAGTTCTTTTTTATTTTAAAGACAAAAATTATTGTTTGAACAATACAAAAATATATCCATCCATCCATCCATCTTCTTCCGCTTATCCGGGGTCGGGTCGCGGGGGTAGCAGCCTAAGTAGGGAGGCCCAGACTTCCCTCTCCCCAGCCACTTGGAGCAGCTCCTCCGGGGGAATCCCAAGGCGTTCCCAGGCCAGCCGAGAAACATAGTCCCTCCAGCGCGTCCTGGGTCTTCCTCTGGGTCTCCTCCCGGTGGGACATGCCCGGAACACCTCACCAGGGAGGCGTCCAGGAGGCATCCTAACCAGATGCCCGAGCCACCTCAACTGGCTCCTCTCGATGTGGAGAAGCAGCGGCTCTACTCCGAGTCCCTCCCGGATGACTGAGCTTCTCACCCTATCTCTAAGGGAGAGTCCAGACACCCTGCGGAGAAAACTCATTTCAGCCGCTTGTATCCGAGATCTTGTTCTTTCGGTCATAACCCAAAGCTCATGACCATAGATGAGGGTGGGAACGTAGATCGATCGGTAAATTGAGAGCTTTGCCTTTTGACTCAGCTCTCTCTTCACCACGACAGACCGGTACAGCGCCCGCTTCACTGCGGACGCTGCACCTATCCGCCTATCGATCTCACGCTCCAGTTTTCCCTCATTCGTGAACAAGATCCCGAGATACTTAAACTCCTCCACTTGGGGCAGGACCTCCTCCCCGACCCGGAGAGGGCATGCTACCCTTTTCCGGCTCAAGACCATGGCCTCGGATTTGGAGGAACTGATCCTCATCCCGGCCGCATCACACTCGGCTGCAAACCGCTCCAGTGAAAGTTGTAAATCACGAACTGATGAAGCCAGTAGGACCACATCATCTGCAAAAAACAGAGAAGCGATTCTAAGGCCACCAAAACGGATCCTCTCAACACCTTGGCTGCGCCTAGAAATTCTGTCCATAAAAGTTATGAACAGAATCGGTGACAAAGGGCAACCTTGGCGGAGTCCAACTCTCACCGGAAACGAGCCTGACTTACTGCCGGCAATGCGGACCAAGCTCTGACACCGGTCGTACAGGGACCTAACAGCCCTTATCAAAGGGCCTGGTACCCCATACTCCCGGAGTACCCCCCACAGAACCCCCCGAGGGACGCGGTCGAATGCCTTCTCCAAGTCCACAAAGCACATGTAAACTGGTTGGGCAAACTCCCACGCACCCTCCAGGACCCTGCTGAGGGTGTAGAGCTGGTCCAGTGTTCCACGACCAGGACGAAAACCACACTGCTCCTCCTGAATCCGAGGTTCGACTATCCGACGGACCCTCCTCTCCAGAACCCCTGAATAGACCTTAAATAATAATAATAATAATGTCTATTCCTGTCATCTGCGTATGTTCCCATACACAGACGAAATTCGTCTCTGCATTTAACCCAACCACCTACCAGGTGGTGCAGTGAGCAGCCCGAAAGCGCCCGGGGAGCTGGAGAAATAGGTGTGCACTCGTAGACACCCCAAGCTGGGTAGTGGCCGGGGCGCGAACCCGCGACCTTCGGATCCGTAGTACCAGGGAGGCTTAAGAGTGTGATCCCCCTATAGTTGGAACACACCCTACGGTCCCCCTTTTTAAATAGGGGAACCACCACCCCAGTCTGCCAATCCAAGGGAACTGCCCCCGATGTCCACGCGATATTGCAGAGTCGCGTAAGCCAACACAACCCTACAACATCCAGAGCCCTAAGGAACTCCGGGCGAATCTCATCCACCCCCGGAGCCTTGCCACCGCGGAGCTTTTTAACCACCTCGGCGACCTCAGCACCAGAGATCGGAGAACCCGACCCAAAGTCCCCAGGCTCTGCTTCCTCAGTGGAAGACGTGCCAGTAGGATTGAGGAGGTCTTCGAAGTATTCCGCCCACCGACTCACAACATCCCGAGTTGAGGTCAGCAGCACGCCACCTCCACCATAAATGGTGTTGGTCTCGTACCTCTTTCCCCCCCTGAGACGCCGGATGGTGGACCAGAATCGCCTCGAAGCCGTACGGAAGTCATTCTCCATGGCCTCTCCGAACTCCTCCCACGCCCGAGTTTTTGCCTCAGCAACCACCCGAGCCGCATGCCGCTTGGACTGCCGGTACCTATCAGCTGCTTCCGGGGTCCCACAAGCCAAAAAGGCCCAATAGGACTCCTTCTTCAGCCTGACAGCATCCCTCACTGCCGGTGTCCACCACCGGGTTCGAGGGTTGCCACCACGACAGGCACCAACAACCTTGCGGCCACAGCTCCGATAAGCTGCCTCGACAATAGAGGCGCGGAACACGGCCCACTCGGACTCCATGTCCCCCGCCTCCCTTGGAACGTGTTCAAAGCTCTCCCGGAGGTGGGAGTTAAAGCTCCGTCTTACGGGAGACTCTGCCAGACGTTCCCAGCAGACCCTCACAATACGTTTGGGTCTGCCAGGTCTGACCGGCATCCTCCCCCACCATCGGAGCCAACTCACCACCAGGTAGTGGTCAGTTGACAGCTCCGCCCCTCTCCTCACCCGAGTGTCCAAGACATGCGGCCGCAGATCAGATGAGACGACAACAAAGTCGATCATCGAACTGCGACCTAGGGTGTCCTGGTGCCAAGAGCACATATGGACACCCTTATGCTTAAACATGGTGTTCGTTATGGACAATCCATGACGAGCACAGAAGTCCAACAACAGAACACCACTCTGGTTCAGATCAGGGGGGCCGTTCCTCCCAACCACACCCCTCCAGGTCTCACTGTCATTGCCCACGTGAGCGTTGAAGTCCCCCAGTAGAACAAGGGAGTCCCCAGGAGGCGCACTCTCCAATACCCCCTCCAAGGACTCCAAAAAGGGTGGGTAGTCTGAGCTGCCGTTTGGTGCATAGGCACAAACAACAGTCAGAGCCCGTCCCCCCACACGTAGGCGAAGGGAGGCTACCCTCTCGTTCACCGGGGTGAACCCCAACGTACAGGCACCAAGATGGGGGGCAACCAGTATGCCCACTCCTGCTCGGCGCCTCTCACCAGGGGCAACTCCAGAGTGGAAGAGTGTCCAACCCCTCTCAAGGAAACTGGTTCCAGAGCCAGAGCCATGCGTTGAGGTGAGTCCGACTATTTCTAGCTCGGAACCTCTCAACCTCACACACTAGCTCAGGCTCCTTCCCCACCAGAGAGGTGACATTCCATGTCCCAATGGCCAGCTTCTGTAGCCGAGGATCAGACCGCCAGGGTCCCCGCCCTCGGCCACCACCCATCTCACATTGCACCCGACCCCTTTGGCCCCTCCCACAGGTGGTGAGCCCATGGGAAGGGGGACCCACGTCTCCTCTTCGGGCTGTGCCCGGCCGGGCTCCATGGGTAAAAGCCCGGCCACCAGGCGCTCGCCAGCGTGCCCCACCTCCGGGCCTGGCTCCAGAGTGGGGCCCCGGTGACCCGCGTCCGGGCGAGGGAAAACTTAGTCCATTAATTGTACTCATCATAGGGGTTTTTGGGCTGCACTTTGTCTGATCCCTCACCTAGGACCTGTCTGCCTTGGGTGAAAAAAAAAATATATGCTGTACAAATAGTTTGATTACTATTAAATAATAATAAAAACAAATAGTTTTTATAACTTTATGATTTATATTTTGTTTCTAATTATTTCTTTAAAAAAGAAAAGAAAAAATCTTCACATGTTAAAAATATAAAGAAACTTTAAACTCAAGTTAAAGAAAATTAATATACTTATACTGTAATATTGCAATTTTTATAAGTAAATAAATAAATACATTAGTTATTCATTCATTCAACCTTTATTTAGTCAGGTAAATCTCATTGAGCCTCGTGGACTCATTTACAAAAGCGACCTGCTACAAACTAAAGAATGATGAACAGCAATGACACAATTACCTTAAACAATAAAAAAACTAGCAAAACATTATAAGATAGATGTATAAAATCAAGAACAAGAACATACCTTTATATTTTAAACTTATTTTCACAATACTTTTTATCTACTAATTACCCTTTAATATTAATTAAAACTGTAAATATGTATAATTAAAATATTTACATTTACTGAATTATTAATTCAAAAATAATTAATTATTATTATTTATTATAATAATAATAATAATGTTAGGCCTCACCTGAAGGAGAGATCTGTGATCTCAATGAGATTGGCCTCATTTAATAAAGATTAATAAATAATTTAATAATAACATTTAATATTTAAGCTAAATGATGATAGGAAAAAGATTAAACCTATATTTTAATAAATTATAGATCTTCGGTTATCTTTGTTTTTTACTTTTTCTTGAAACCGCAGTTGATATTTCTGTTTTGATCAGTTTTTATTATTTATGAGTTTGTTTTGAAAAACTTCCCAGTTTCAGTTCAGGTCTGATCCTGAGGGTCCTCCCAGCCCCCGCTTAACCAGAACTTCCTGTTCCTCAGGAGGAGCTGGTGGAGCTGATCCTGACCCAGCAGTCCTCACCTTCCAGTAGCTCCGCCCCTGAAACCCCGATTGTTGACACTCCCACAATGACCTCTGACCCTTCTGTCAACACATCCGTCTCGGCCCCGCCCACTCCAGAGCCTGAAGTTCCAGCCCCAGTCTTGGAAACACTGCAGCCCGAGCCAGACCTGCAGGATGAAGACCAGGTAAGACCTGCTCAGTTCATGGTCCTGATGTCCCAGAGGTCCCAGAGGTCCCAGAGGTCTGAAGGTTCATGGTCCTGAGGTCCCAGAGGTCTGAAGGTTCATGGTCCTGAGGTCCCAGAGGTCTGAAGGTTCATGGTCCTGATGTCCCAGAGGTCTGAAGGTTCATGGTCCTGAGGTCCCAGAGGTCTGAAGGTTCATGGTCCTGAGGTCCCAGAGGTCTGAAGGTTCATGGTCCTGATGTCCCAGAGGTCTGAAGGTTCATGGTCCTGAGGTCCCAGAGGTCTGAAGGTTCATGGTCCTGAGGTCCCAGAGGTCTGAAGGTTCATGGTCCTGAGGTCCCTGAGGTCTGAAGGTTCATGGTCCTGAGGTCCCAGAGGTCTGAAGGTTCATGGTCCTGAGGTCCCAGAGGTCTGAAGGTTCATGGTCCTGAGGTCCCAGAGGTCTGAAGGTTCATGGTCCTGAGGTCCCAGAGGTCTGAAGGTTCATGGTCCTGAGGTCCCAGAGGTCTGAAGGTTCATGGTCCTGATGTCCCAGAGGTCTGAAGGTTCATGGTCCTGAGGTCCCAGAGGTCTGAAGGTTCATGGTCCTGAGGTCCCAGAGGTCTGAAGGTTCATGGTCCTGATGTCCCAGAGGTCTGAAGGTTCATGGTCCTGAGGTCCCAGAGGTCTGAAGGTTCATGGTCCTGAGGTCCCAGAGGTCTGAAGGTTCATGGTCCTGAGGTCCCTGAGGTCTGAAGGTTCATGGTCCTGAGGTCCCAGAGGTCTGAAGGTTCATGGTCCTGAGGTCCCAGAGGTCTGAAGGTTCATGGTCCTGAGGTCCCAGAGGTCTGAAGGTTCATGGTCCTGAGGTCCCAGAGGTCTGAAGGTTCATGGTCCTGAGGTCCCAGAGGTCTGAAGGTTCATGGTCCTGATGTCCCAGAGGTCTGAAGGTTCATGGTCCTGAGGTCCCAGAGGTCTGAAGGTTCATGGTCCTGAGGTCCCAGAGGTCTGAAGGTTCATGGTCCTGAGGTCCCAGAGGTCTGAAGGTTCATGGTCCTGAGGTCCCAGAGGTCTGAAGGTTCATGGTCCTGATGTCCCAGAGGTCTGAAGGTTCATGGTCCTGATGTCCCAGAGGTCTGAAGGTTCATGGTCCTGATGTCCCAGAGGTCTGAAGGTTCATGGTCCTGAGGTCCCAGAGGTCTGAAGGTTCATGGTCCTGAGGTCCCAGAGGTCTGAAGGTTCATGGTCCTGAGGTCCCAGAGGTCTGAAGGTTCATGGTCCTGATGTCCCAGAGGTCTGAAGGTTCATGGTCCTGATGTCCCGAGGTCCCTGAGGTCTGAAGGTTCATGGTCCTGAGGTCCCTGAGGTCTGAAGGTTCATGGTCCTGAGGTCCCTGAGGTCTGAAGGTTCATGGTCCTGAGGTCCCTGAGGTCTGAAGGTTCATGGTCCTGAGGTCCCAGAGGTCTGAAGGTTCATGGTCTTGAGGTCTTTGAGCAAAAGTGTAAAGAACTGTTGTTTGTTTGTACGGTGGCTCTGAAGGGTCAAACGACTCCCAGAAAGCCTGTAACTATAGAAACATTTGTTCTCTCCTAACGGCCTCAGAACCTCAGACCCGGTGTGTTAACATGAGTTGACATGAAGTGACCTGGTTTTTCCTTCACTCGGTTCAGAACTGGGACCCCGAGGAGGCCCCGGTCTCGGGCCGCAGAGCCTCGCTGTCAGACCTGAACAACGTGGACGATATTGAGGCGCTCACCGTTCGGCAACTGAAGGAAATCCTGGCCCGGAACTTCGTCAACTACAAAGGCTGCTGTGAGAAATGGGAGCTGATGGAGAGAGTGACCCGGCTGTACCAGGACCAGCAGAACCTGCTGGGTGAGTAAAACCACAAACTGCCTCAGTCGCTCAGAGGAACACCTGAGATGTTCTGCTCATTCAGAGGATCTCCTGCAGCCTCCTGTGTGGAGACACCGAACATCACGGCTGCTACGGTTCTTTAACGGATCTGACTCCCTGCACATGTTGGTCTTAATATGTTGTTTTTTACCTATTCTATAAAAGTTGTTGTTCTGAGTACTTCAAACAATGTACGTTTAATCCATTTTTCACCTAAAGTCATCGTCACTTTTTGAGTGGTGCAATGCATTCTGGGAGGATGATGTAGATGGATCCCCTCAGCTCTGCCGTCCTCTATCTGCGGGACTGGACCTTCACTCCTGCAGCCCTGGTTAATGTGTGACTGTGTTGTTAGCATCGTTGTGTATTGGATGGATGGACGGGTGGATGGATGGACGGTTGGATGGACGGACAGAGAAATGGATGGGTGGACGGTTGGATGAACAGACAGAGAAATAGATGGATGGACAGTTGGATGGATGGGCGGATGGATGATTGGATGGATGGATGGATGGATTGATGGACAGATAAATGAGTGGATGGATGAATGGATGGATGGACAGACAAACAGATGGATGGATGGACGGTTGGATGGATGGACAGATAAACGGCTGGATGGACGGTTGGATGGATGAAAGGAAGGGTGGTTGAATGAATGACTGGATGGATGGATGGACAGATGAATGAATGCATGGATGAATGGATGGATGAATTGATGAACAGATAAATGAGTGGATGGATGAACAGATAAATGAGTGGATGGATGGACAGATGAATGAGTGGATGGATGGACAGATAAACGAGTGGATGGATGAATGGATGGATGAACAGATAAATGAATGGATGGATGGACAGATGAATGAGTGGATGGATGGATGGATGAACAGATAAATGAATGCATGGATGAATGGATGGATGGATTGATGAACAGATTAATGAGTGGATGAATGGATGGATGGACAGATGAATGAGTGGATGGATTGACAGATAAACGAGTGGATGGATGAATGGATGGACAGACGGATGAATGAGTGGGTAGATGTCTAGAATGGATGTACGAGTAGATAGATGGATAGATGAGTGGATAGATGGATGGATGGGTGAATGGATGAATGATTGGATGGATTGACAGAATGAATGAGTGGATGGATGGACAGATGAATGAGTGGATGGATGAACAGATAAATGAATGAATGGATGGATGGACAGATGAATGAGTGGAGGGATGAATGGATGGATGGATGAACAGATAAATGAGTGAATGGATGGATGAACAGATAAATGAATGGATGGATGGACAGATGAATGAGTGGATGGATGGATGGATGGATGGACAGATGAATGAGTGGATGGATGGATGGATGGACAGATAAATGAGTGGATGGATGAACAGATAAATGAATGGATGATGGACAGATGAATGAGTGGATGGATGGATGGATGGATGGACGGACAGAGAAATGGATGGATGGACGGTTGGATGGATGGACAGATAAACGGCTGGATGGACGGTTGGATGGATGAAAGGAAGGGTGGTTGAATGAATGACTGGATGGATGGATGGATGGATGGACAGATGAATGAATGCATGGATGAATGGATGGATGAATTGATGAACAGATAAATGAGTGGATGGATGGACAGATGAATGAGTGGATGGATGGACAGATAAACGAGTGGATGGATGAATGGATGGATGAACAGATAAATGAATGGATGGATGGACAGATGAATGAGTGGATGGATGGATGGACAGATAAATGAATGCATGGATGAATGGATGGATGGATTGATGAACAGATCAATGAGTGGATGAATGGATGGATGGACAGATGAATGAGTGGATGGATGAATGGATGGATTGACAGATAAACGAGTGGATGGATGAATGGATGGACAGACGGATGAATGAGTGGGTAGATGTTTAGATGAAAGTGTGTTAGCTAACCGTTTGTAAACAAAGTTCTGTGCATGTTTATGAACCAGTATGTACGTTTGTGTTGAAAAACGGGTGTTCGTAGTAGCGCTAGCATACATTTTCCGACTTACGACCAAAAATCCGGACTTACGAGCGACACGTGTTTCGGGTTCCGACATTCGAATTTTCGTTTTACGAGCGATTCATGGGAACGGAACTCGCTCGTAAGTCGGGGACAACCTGTACATAGATGATGACCTTTAGTAGTCAACCTGAGTCAAAATGGCCGCCGCAGCTAATTGAGCAAACACTAAAATGACCATGGCTCAGGGAGCTTGAGTCATCCTCAACACTTCCAACAAACCGTCGCTCTCTCAATAAATAATTAGTGCACATTTTATATCATGAACAAGACTGTGAGGTCAGCCATATTCAAGATGGCCGACACAGCAAACTGACCTTAGCCAACTCCAAAGAACGAGCTCAAACTTTGTCATGGTAGTAGCTGAGAGTCGTAGCTCACATTTCTCTGACGTCAGCTTAAATCTATCAAAGGTGGCGGGCGATATGCATTCCTGCGACGAAGGCTTTTCATGTAAGAATGTGTTTTTGCAAGCGTGGATGTATTGACTGCGCACGAGCGCGCGCCTGTACGTGCCTGCGAGTGTTCAGGCAGATCCGTGCGTGTGTGCGTCGCAGTAAGCGATTCCTAACGATCTGCAGGTGGATTGTGCTGATTAGTACCGGCTGCTGCGGCCTGGGCTGCGTGCAAAGAGCTTCCTGCAATCTGAGCCGCGAGAGGGAGGCCGTGCGTGTGTGCGCGCGCACGCCGCCCAGCGTTGGCAGGCAGTTGCTCTCACAATGTGAGTCAGAGACGTGTGTGTGTGTGCTGCCGTCTCTGTTTGAGGCCTATCTGACGAAACGTGCGCTGAAGGTGTGCGTTGCGTGCACGTGGACTTGTTTGCCAGACTTCTGCTTCAGTGTCTGATGGCAGCAGCAGATGGCTGCATCTGTGTGTGTGTGTGTGTTTTACAGGACACACACCTTTATCTGTGGATCCCTGACAAATAGGCGTGTTTTCTTGCACATGCCGTTCCAAAGACTTGACTTCTCCAACCACGGAGTTCACACGCAGCCGTAAAAGTAAAAAGGTCCTCTCCACACTTGTGTTTGTGCATCTCCCCTCAGCACAGACTTGTGTTTTTTTATAAACCGTGTGTTTTTCTGTTGCGCGGCAGAAATTTGGTTTGCCCTGCGGTTCCTCTGAGCAATCTTCATCTTAATCCAGTTTTCCGTGAGTGATGGAAAGAGCCGCCCTGCCTCTGCGCCCTTCGAGTCAGAGGAGACACGAGCAAAGACCTGATGTGGCTCTGAATTCTCCTTCCAACACCTCCCTGACCTTTCGGCGTGATTATAGGTGTGACATTAGCATGAGTTCCTTCAAGGCCGTTTGCCTGCAGAGCTCTCTGCAGTGGACTTTGTGCTTTTGTCTCAGAATAAAGGGACAGTGGGGAGACACAAATCTGGTTTGGAGTTTGACGTATTCAAAAATCTCTCCCAGACAGTTTTTTTTTTAAAAGCAGCACTTCAAAAATCCCTGCACTAAAAACAAATAGTAAGTCAGGCTGGCTGGTTACCTGACCTGCTCAAATCTAAGCAACTAATTTAATGAAACAACAGTAGTCCCTCGATTATCGCGGTGTTATGTGTG
>JBBPBX010042633.1:0-17256 GCA_038048925.1 Garcialebias charrua | reverse complement strand
ACGCTATATTTATTTGTTTTTTTATATATAAAAGGCTTTATAAAACCTTCCCACACTCTTGCAATGTCCTAAACTTTTAAACATCGTAATTTTAACAACATACATGTATGTCAGCGGATTCGGATGTTGTCAGTCCATACAATGGGCGCTATCAGCTGTTATCATCCCCATATGTAGCGGCGAAACTGTCACAATCTACCTCCTAGCATGTTTGAAAGAACGTTATCAGTGTTATAATCGCTGTGAGTAGGCAGCGTGTTTCCGTAAACCCGGAAGTGTTGGGTTTTTTCAGCTTATGTAACCGTTTTCTTAACCTTAAAGCTCCACAGACATGATTTTGGTACTTTTCATAAAATGGCTCAACATATATATTTATTATCATTGAACTATGTTCGTTTTTGCAAATAAAATGTTAAATTAATGAAAAATCCATTCTAAATTGGTTTAAAATTCGCGCCGTGTTTCTCCCTAAACTTCCGGTATTTTCCGTCACGTGATCGTGACGTCAGCTCCAGACTCGGCTCCAACGCGCACATTGAAAAACAATGGAGGATGATACAAACGCATCCGTCGAATTTAGCCATTTAAAACTTTAGATTTTAGCGATTTGTCTTCAGTGAAGCCAAAGTTATTTCGAGTGATCAACAAGAAACAGCAGGTTATAATTTTTTTTCTGCTGCTGCTGTTTTTTGTAGACTTTTCACTTCAGGAAGTGAGCAGCTGTGTGGAGTTACAGGAGCTGCAAGTTGACGAGGCAGAAGGAATTCTACAACATCTAAATCGTTTCCACAGCACTGAAATGGTAATATATTAATTAATGTTTCTAATAATTATTCAACATTAATTTATAGTTTAAAAAATTAGTCCCTTTTAAAATATCTGTTAAATATTTTAATGTTTATTCTAACATACGTTCTGAAATTTTTAACTAGTTTTTATTTGTGTATTTTTATCCATCAAGATTTTTTTATTTTGTTGTAAATTTACATTTATTTAAAACAAAAACAATTTTAGATGCATCTTTATGAATCCGTTTGATTTCATCTGTCCTGTTTTGTCCAAAAAATGCAGCTGAGATGTCTTGACTGGAGACCTGTCCAGGTGTCTCTGTGATGGACTGGAGACCTGTCCAGGTGTCTCTGTGATGGACTGGAGACCTGTCCAGGTGTCTCTGTGATGGACTGGAGACCTGTCCAGGTGTCTCTGTGATGGACTGGAGACCTGTCCAGGTGTCTCTGTGATGGACTGGAGACCTGTCCAGGTGTCTCTGTGATGGACTGGAGACCTGTCCAGGTGTCTCTGTGATGGACTGGAGACCTGTCCAGGTGTCTCTGTGATGGACTGGAGACCTGTCCAGGTGTCTCTGTGATGGACTGGAGACCTGTCCAGGTGTCTCTGTGATGGACTGGAGACCTGTCCAGGTGTCTCTGTGATGGACTGGAAACCTGTCAATTCAAACAATAAATGATATTCACCCAAATTTTTTAAATCATATAAATACTTTATTACTGGTATAAGTATATATAACAAAGCCCCCTTTTCTGTTTAAGGTGTTGGATGATGTGATCAAATCTCCCTACACGTCATCCGAATCCGCTGACACGTCTCTTTGTTCAACTCTTCTTGCCCATTCATTCAACCTTTATTTATACAGGCTAGCCTCGTTGAGTCACGGGGACTCATTTACAAGAGGGACCTGTCTCACTCACACCAAACAACCATCCACTCTCACACTCACACCTAGGGTCAATTTAGAGTCACCAATCAGCCTAACAAGCATGTTTTTTGGTCTGTGGGAGGAAACCGGAGTACCCGGAGGAAACCCACGCATGCACGGGGAGAACATGCAAACTCCACCCAGAAAGGCCCCGGACCGGGATTTGAACCGGCAACCTTCTCGCTGAGAGGCAACAGCTCTACCAGTTGTGCCACCGTGCTGCCCATGGAGAACTAAAACAACAGAAACGAAGAGGGAGAACACGACCCTGCTGTTAAAGTGAAAACAAGCTAATTCAAACTATGAGAATAAACATTTTGTGATGCTTCATTTGAGTGTTGTCTTTTTTAAGGCTACAAACTAAAAAATGTTTTATGGTGACATGTTTAGAAAAAAAAGTAAACCAGCATCCTTTTGACTTGTTCAGTTTTTATTAAAATTGTTAAAGGTTTGTTTTTGATGAAATCTTATTGAATCTGCATATGGTGCCAAAATTAATGCTTGTATATTTTTAACTAGTTTTTATTTGTGTATTTTTATCCATCAAGATTTTTTTATTTTGTTGTAAATTTACATTTATTTAAAACAAAAACAATTTTAGATGCATCTTTTTTTTTTTTCAAAGTCAAAGTCAACTTTATTGTCAGAACTGCAATATGTACAGGACATACACAGGATTGAAATTGCATTCTTCTTGCCCATGGAGAATCCGTTTGATTTCATCTGTCCTGTTTGGTCCAAAAAATGCAGCTGAGATGTCTTGACTGGAGACCTGTCCAAATGTCTCTGTGATGGACTGGAGACCTGTCCAGGTGTCTCTGTGATGGACTGGAGACCTGTCCAGGGTGTCTCTGTGATGGACTGGAGACCTGTCCAGGTGTCCCTGTGATGGACTGGAGACCTGGAAACCTGAAAACACAAACTGATATTTTTATTAAAACAGCTGAAAACAAATAGACGATGATCCAGCTATGGAAATTTATGTTTTTTGACGGTATTTGATATAAATTTATTTTTAAATTTAATGATTGACATATAAACATTTTTTTTTAATATTTAGTGAACATTTAGTGCATGTAAACATGCAAATTACAACTGGAAATATGAATGATGTTTTTCAGAACGTATGTTAGAATAAACATCTAAATATTTTAAAAGGGACTAATTTTTTAAACTATAAATTAATGTTGAATAATTATTAGAAACATTAATTAATATATTACCATTTCAGTGCTGTGGAAACGATTTAGATGTTGTAGAATTCCTTCTGCCTCGTCAACTTGCAGCTCCTGTAACTCCACACAGCTGCTCACTTCCTGAAGTGAAAAGTCTACAAAAAACAGCAGCAGCAGAAAAAAAATTATAACCTGCTGTTTCTTGTTGATCACTCGAAATAACTTTGGCTTCACTGAAGACAAATCACTAAAATCTAAAGTTTTAAATGGCTAAATTCGACGGATGCGTTTGTATCATCCTCCATTGTTTTTCAATGTGCGCGTTGGAGCGGAGTCTGGAGTTGACGTCACGATCACATGACGGAAAATACCGGAAGTTTAGGGAGAAACACGGTGCGAATTTTAAACCAATTTAGTATGGATTTTTCATTAATTTAACATGTTATCTGCAAAAACGAACATAGTTCAATGTTAATAAATATATATGTTGAGCCATTTTATGAAAAGTACAAAAATCATGTCTGTGGAGCTTTAAAGGTATTGTGACATGATTTTGTAAATTTGAACATTTGTCAGAACATATATATCTTATATCATTGAGCTCTGTTCGTTTTTGCAAAATAAATTATAAATATATTAAAATTTTATTCTAAATTATGCTAATTTTTTCTCTGGTACTTGCTGGGATACGCCCCTAAAATTCTGCGCATTCCCGCAATACGTCATCAGTGTGACGTGACACATCAGTGTGACGTGACACATCAGTGTGACGTGACAACGGGCAGAAGGCAGAGCCTTGCCCGTTTGTTAGGTGTGTTAACTGCTTGCCATACAGATTCATTTCCTGAAGGATCGCCTCTTTTATTTGTGTAACTTGAAAAATGCCGTCACGTTGTAGCGCATTTGTGTGTTCTAATATCAGCAGTGAACAAGTGAGCCTTCACAAATTTCCAAAAGATGACAAACTTCGACAAGAATGGACCAGACAAGGACCGGTGGGTTCCAGGAGTCGTATGTCTGCAGCGACCATTTCACTGCCGATTGTTTTCAGCACCTGGTATAAAAGAATCTTTAGGATTACCAGTAAGATTCAGAAGACTTTTAAAACCGGATGCTATTCCTACTATTTTTAAAAGAAAATCTACAGAAGAAAGTCCCACAGGAGCTACCATGTCGAAACAACGCAGGGACCATCGGAAGACTGTCCAGGAGATGAGTAAGTCTTTGTGTAAACATAATCGGAGGTGTGTAGTGTTTTAGATTATAAACTATATATTTTACGTGAGTTCATGTTGTTTTACTTTATACACTGTGAGTGTATAAAGCCAATTATCACGGCAGATTATTTATGTTCGCTGCTAACAAGCTAGCCGAATCAGTAGCACACACACTTTTCTAATGATGTATTTTTAAATTATGTCTGCGCGATCAGGTAACATCTGTAGTTTCTTTTTATTCGGGGAGGGATATTAATGAGAGTTTTGGATGATTTACTGTCTTAAAATGATATATCGCTGACGCGACCGGTAATAAGCCGAGATAGCAGCTAACAAACATTAGCCGAGAGCCCGGAGCAAACACGTTGCTAATTATGTATTTTTAAATTATGTCTGCGCGATCAGGTAACATCTGTAGTTTCTTTTTATTCGGGGAGAGTCTATTAATGAGAGTTTTGGATGATTTACTGTCTTAAAATGATATATCGCTGACGCGACCGGTAATAAGCCGAGATAGCAGCTAACAAACATTAGCCGAGAGCCCGGAGCAAACACGTTGCTATGTATGTATTTTTAAATTATGTCTGCGCCATCAGGTAACATCTGTTTTTTTTTATTCGGGGAGTGTTTATTAATGAGAGTTTTGGAAGATTTACTGTCTTAAAATGATATATCTCAGACGTGACCGGTGTCAGGGACTCTTGTTAGCCAAGATAGCTTCTAAAAAAAATTAGCCGAGAGCCCGGAGCAAACACGTTGCTATGTATGTATTTTTAAATTATGTCTGCGCCATCAGGTAACATCTGTAATTTTTTTATTCAGGGAGTGTTTATTAATGAGAGTTTTGGAAGATTTACTGTCTCAAAATGATATCTCAGACGCGATAGGACATGCTCCGCCATTATTATTTAAATGCACGTTGGAGCGTGCCTTCCCGTTGTCACGTCAAGATGACGTTTTGCGGAAATGCGCAGATTTTTAGGGGCGTATCCCAGAGAAAAAAACTACCATAACTTGGAATAAAAATTTAATATATTTATAATTTATTATGCAAAAACGACCAGAGCTCAATGATATAAGATATATATGTTCTGACAAATATTCAAATTTACAAAATCATGTCACAATCCCTTTAAACCTGACCCAGAGGACCAACCCTAAACCTAACCCCAGCTCACCCTTGTGCCTAAACCTGACAAGACCCTAAACCTAACCCAAGACCCTTTACTCTAAACCTAACCACGTAGCTAAAGACGGAGCCTGCTGTCATCGATTGTAACGGTGATAACATACCTTTAAACCTTCTAGGAGGTACAGGAGGGGCAATCTGACCGCTACGAATGGTTGATAACATCCGAAGCGGGTGTGTATGTACTGTAGTACTGCAAACATTTTATATGGGTGCTTACAGCAGCTCAGTTCCAGTCGGGTTCAGTTCCAGTTCGGCTAACCCTGCAGCGACAAAGCCCACCGCACATGCTGCCACTCCAGGAAAGACACTCGGTGTGCAAGGCCCAGATTAGTCTAGAGTTGCATTTGGGTCCAATAAATCCAACCTGGCCCCACCCCTTAGCCATTATTTCCGAACTCCACCCAAGCTGACAAATGAACAGTAATTACAGATGAGGAACCCCCCCACCCACCGACACTTTTAATTAAGCTTTGACTAACGGTCAGCACACACGCGGCTGAGTAAAGGGGGCAGAAGATCAGAGATGAGGGTATTTGTCCTTTCTTGGCCATCAAAGCGCATTAAATCCCTGCTTCTGCCTGCATTCTGCATTATTCAGACATGGACTGTGCTCTGACATGTCTTCTTTGGTATCTCACCTGTTTGTGTCATCGGCTCTGCGCGTCTGCTGTGTGCAGCAGCTGAACGTCCATCTGGGCGATGGATCACTTCCTGGCAGTATAGCCCCATCTGAAGCTTAACTGAACTTTATTTTACCTCTTTCAAGGCTGGTCAGCTCACATGCGGTTGGTGTAGTACGGCATACCATGTTGCCATATATTTAAATAATATGGCAAGCCATGTTGCCATATAATTGGATTCCCAGCTGCACGCGTCCGCTGATGCAATCAAAAGCCAGACACCGACCCAGTCTCCCCATCCAGCACATTATTAGGCCAGGATTAGAAATGACAGCTCTGGGTTAATTCACCACCTTGGCCTGGGTCCGGACCAGTACCGCGTGACAAGAACCAGGCCAAACCCTGACGTGGTCTGTTCCCTGCAGCCCCCAGGATCTGGGTCACACTGAAGCTATGTTTACATGCGCAAAATTGTTTGACCGGATTCAAATGTATTCAGATTAAATAATCCTAATAATAATAATAATAATGTCATCACTGTATGTTTCCATACAATGGCGAAATTAGTCTCTGCATTTAACCCATCCACCACCAGGTGGTCCGGTGGGCAGCTATTGAGGGTGCCCAGGGGGCATTTTGGGGATGAGGTGTGCTGCCTAGAGACACCACGAGGTGTGCAGTGGCCAGGGATTGAACCTGGGACTTTTGTGTCCTGAGCCGGCTGCCTTGCCTCTACACCATCTCAGCCCCCATATACAGGTATTCCCCGATTTACGAGCGAGATCCGTCACAAGGGGGCGCTCGTAAACCGGAAATCTCGTAATTTGGAACGGCCGCCATTGCTCTCGTAAACCCGGAAGTCCGCTCGTAAATTTCGCCAGCGCACCTAAAAACACTCTATTTTCATCTATAAACTACTTTTGAGTGCATAAAAATGATCGGAAACGTGTGTTTATATGCTTAACTTGCTAACTGTAGTGAAAAAACACATGAAAACTCAGTATTTTTTTCGTTTTTTCCAAAAATTCGCAACCCGGAAGTCCGCTCGTAAATTTCGCCAGCGCACCTAAAAACACTCTATTTTCATCTAAAAACTACTTTTGAGTGCATAAAAATGATCGGAAACGTGTGTTTATATGCTTAACTTGCTAACTGTAGTGGAAAAACACATGAAAACTCAGTATTTTTTTCGTTTTTTCCAAAAATTCGCAACCCGGAAGTCCGCTCGTAAATTTCGCCAGCGCACCTAAAAACACTCTATTTTCATCTAAAAACTACTTTTGAGTGCATAAAAATGATCGGAAACGTGTGTTTATATGCTTAACTAGCTAACTGAAGTGAAAAAACACATGAAAACTCGGTATTTTTTTCGTTTTTTCCAAAAATGTGCAGCTCGTAAGTCTGGGACCTCGCAGATCAGAGCGCTCGTAAATCGGGGACTACCTGTATACAGTATGTGTTGTTTACATGGACACAATCCGTTCACGGTGAGCGTTTACATGCAGCAGGCTTTTATTCATAACAGAAGTACTGACGTGCAGGGTGGTAAACTCTCCTTAAAAAAAACACTGAAGAAGTTCTACTTCCAGTTTACTTCTGGGATGAAATAAACCGGAGCACCCAAAATGGACCCGCGCAGGTTTTAATGACGGCGGAGACATTACTCCCTGACTGAGCTACAGGTGACAAATCATTTTGAGCTCTTTCAAAGTTTCTAGTAGAACATCGACCAGTTTTCCCTCTTCAACATATTAGCATTAGCCAGGTGGAAATATGTGAGGTTGACAGGTCGCACATGCACAGCCAGATAAGTTTTCCACAATCAGATTAAAATGATCAGATTAAGTGTTCACATGCACACCGTTTGGATTATGAATCGGCATAAACCACCCCTCTCATTCGGATTACAAATTTGGATCGAGCTGATGACGTGACGATAGCATGGTGCATTTTTATTCCGAATGGCTGTTTAATCTGATTACTTATGTAAAACACAGCTTGAGTCCGGATCAGCCGCAGCCCAGGTCACCAGTGAAGGGGCCAAGATGGTGTAGTGGCAGAGAATCAGACTTGTTATCTGAAGGACCCAGGTTCGAACCCTGGCCACGGCACACCATCTTGGGATGTCTATGAGTGCACATCTATTTTCCCAGCTCCCCGAGCGCGACTACGCTGCTCACTGCACCACCTGGTGGTGGTTGGGTTAAATGCAGAAGACCAATTTCGTCTGTCAAGTATGGGAACATACACAGATGACAAATGTGACAAATTATTATTATTATTAAGATACAACTTGAAGGATGAGTTCAACTTCAGGATTATTTGTGACTTGCCTGTCAGTTCTGTGAGATTGAGAGATACATCATTACTTTTTGACTTTGCGTTGCAAAACTTTCCCTCCATTTCAGCAGAACGCAGTGGCTGGAAACATTGTTGGCTTCTGGGTAGTGTACGGTAGTTCTTTTGACTGGCCTTACAGTGTAGGCTTATTGAAAGAAAACTACAAAATGGTGGCACCTGTCTGAAGTATTTTTTTTTTTTACTTTTTGTTCCGTACCGTCTCAATCATGAGCAATATTAAAGTTGACAGTCGTGTGTCATGTACAATCTTATATTGAAAAACCGCGAAAGAGCGAGTCTGCGAAAGTCAAACCACGAAGTTGAGGGACTGCTGTATTTCTGAAGATAAGTTGTTGAGTGCCAGTGCCACTACCGTATTTTCCGCCTGATTAATCGCACCGTTATATAGGTCGCTTTGTCCAATTATTGGCAATAAATTGGAAAAATCCATAAACAGATCGCACCTTTATATAGGTTGCATCTATTATTCGTCACTGCTACGCGACACGTCAGCGCCTCATTTTCCCTGCTGAAAATGGCGGCCACAGAAGCGAGCGAGCCCGGAAGGACTTTACAAGATTAACACGGTAAAAACAATTATTGGTTTGCTGAAAATTATAGCAAAGATGTGTCTTAGCTGAACTTTTCCTTAATAAATGAACGCAATTGTCAAATCAGCTGGATTTAAAAAGTAGTTTCGCTAGTGCACGCGCACGGATGGGACGGCTTTATTTCTTTAAAATTCAGCTAAATAAACGCTTAAAAAATATATTTCTCAGCTGACATTATAGCACAAGGGTTCCTGAGATTAACCGTTCCTTAATAAATTCACGTAATGGTCAAATCAGCTGTATTTAAATTGTTTCGCTTTGACTTCTTCCAAACCGTCGCGTGCGCTGCGAAAATAAATTATTAAAAAAATCGAATTTTAGCTCAAATATCTCATACAGGTCACAGTTTGTAAATGACCACCAAGCAACTACGTTCTGTAAGTTTGATAAAAATCTGTCCTGTAGATCATGAGTTATTTATCTAAATAGTATCCGTTTACGGTAAACTAACCGCTAACAAACAACAATGCTAAAAGATCAATTTTTTTTAGCTCTAAACATCTCCTGCAGCGAACAGTTTGTAAATGGCCGCCTAGTAATTACGTTCTGCAAGTTTGATAAAAATCTGTCCTGTAGTTTCGTAGTTCTTACCTCCAGAGCAGGAGGCCGGGCAGCGACAGAGTCAGTCCGAGCAGAGGAGGCTTTTTTTGGACACATGAGCTGGAAACGGTCGGTGGACTCTCTGGAAGTGTCAGAGCTCCAGAGCAGGAGGCCGGGCTGCGACCGAGTCAGTCCGAGCAGAGGAGGCTTTTTTCGGACGGACACATGAGGTGGGAACGGTCGGTGGACCCTAGCGGCCGAAAGTGGTACTGCACCATTTTTTGCCAAAATGAAAAACGGTCATATCTGAGCCAAAAATTGGTCTAAAAATATGGGAAAAAATCCATAAACAAGTCTCACCTCTCTATTAGTCGCAGGGCATGCAAATTAGGCAAAAAACTGTGACCTATAGTCCGGGAAATACGAATTCCGATGGTTTTGGAATAATTTAAGTTAATTAAAATGTCCACGTTTTGACGTGCAAAACAAAGAGAATCAAGTTCAACAGAAATGGTAAAGCTGCTGCCATTGGCTCTTTGTAATCACCACACACCTGTGTCAGCTGACTGCCAAGATCCTGAGAGACAGAAACACAGACTGAAAAGTAAACCTCAAACAAGCAGTCGCTGTGCAAAATCTAAAGGTTTAAAGATGTTTGCACCTGAGCAGCAGAAGACTCTGATGGTCACATGCAGGCCCGGCTGCATGGGTGGGCATTGAGGGACATTGCCCCCCCACAGAGTCAGCTGTGCCCCCCCGACTGGACGGGAAGTTTTTTGTTTGTTTGTTTTTAATCTCTGAGTGTACATCTTTCTATTTTTCCTATCTCTGTTTGTCAGTCATACAATTCAACCAATCAATGAAGCCAAGGCAACATTCTATCCAACTACAGTTCGAGTGGGGCGGGTCACTGACTTAATGCGCAACCTGTTTTCAAACAGAAACAGCCACGCTCACCATTGTCCATGTATCATGGATATTCTGACTTTTTTCCAAAAAACAAGGACAACGAATGACACTGACAGTGGAATAAATGAGAGCAGACAGGAAGCGGCACCATCCATTTCAGTTGGAAACGTAAGCACTGAAGTCAGCTGACTTTTTTTTAAAGCTAGAAATGAGGAGGAAGATTTTGAGCTAACCAGCAACGTTAGCTTGGAAGCGTTGCCTTCTACAAATGAGGTTCAACCTGAGCTAACAATGGCAGCTAACTTTACTGAAGAAACTTCTACAGTAGAAGATCTAACAAAACAAGGTAATGCTTCAAGTACCAAGAGTCTGAGCTGGTGAGGGTGCTGGACTTTGAGGACTTGGTTCTTGACTTTACAAATAAAAAGACCAGAAAGAATTTCTAAAGGTAAGAAACACTGTGCTTTCTGTGAAATGAGTAGTCCAATATAAACTTATGGCTGTGCAGATAATAAATGTACAGTATTTTGTTTATTTGATATACTGTCTGCATAACATTAAGCTTGCATAACTGTGGTGTGATGCTGAGAGTTAGTGCTGCAACAGGTTTTTACAGAGTGTGAAGTTGCCCAGATCACTTGTTGACTGTTCTAATGCAACCTATACTCAGCTGTGTTATGTGATGGAATTGTTATATTGTCAGCTCAGCTAGCATGAATGTTCACTTCAGTCACAGTGTTCAGCCTGACACTAGTGCTTATATTTATCACTGTATGTTTATGTTTGACTTTTAATTGAATGAACACAGCACTACAGGTTGGGATGTCTTGTCCTTTTTTTTCTTTTTTTGTTTAGATTTTGTGATTTTATTGAGATTGTTTCTTCACAGAGCCGCTGTTCAACTTGAAGCAAATAAAATGTTTGTTGAAAAAATATGCCCCCTTGAAAAAATAGAATGCCCCCCCTTTGAATTGTTTCTGCAGCCGGGTCTGGTCACATGTTTTCATTTTTATGTTTCTGCAGTTTGATGCATTCATGACAAGTCAAAAAGACACTTCCAGTTTTCAGATTTGGACACTTTAGGACTCAGGAGCTGCAACAGTGCATGGAAAATGGCTTTTGGTGTAGTTTTGCTCCAATAAATGCTTCTGTGGAAAAAGTTGCTGTCTGGACTGTTGCATTTATTGCTCAAAAACGTGTCAATATCAACTAATCGAGGCTTTCTCAACACGTTGCGTGCACAAAGACACTTCACTGCTGATGGCGGATGTAAGGTGTGGTTGTCTTCGTTTTTTAGTCAAAACAAGTGGTACGTACCAAGATGGTACGTTATAAATTTTGCCTCCGTTTGTGTTACACATTTTGAAAGCAGCGTTCTTTTAACTTTTTTGATCCCGCAGGAAATTGTTGTGCCAGAGTTTCAGTACAAAGGAACATACACAAGGAATCACATGAAATGTAAAAAATACCAGAGAATATAAAAATACCAAGAGTTAAGTTCTAAAACAGGTCAGGTGCAGACCCGGGAGACCCTGGGGAAGACCCAGGACACGTTGGAGAGACTGTCTCTCGGTTGACCTGGGAACACCAGAGTCCTCCCAGAAGAGCTGGAGATGTCTAGACTTCCCTGCTCAAGCTGCTGCCCCCAAGACTGACTTTGGAACAAGTGGAAGATAATGGATGGATGGATGGATGGATGGATGGATGGATGAATTTAAAAATGAGTTGTTTTTGTGTTTGCTGTCCAGTTTAAATTTACATCATGCAACAATAGACTGATGACTGACAATGGTTCAGAAAGTCCATGACATTTCCCTTCAGACCTGAGTTGTTGTTTCCTCTGGTGTTGCTTCAGGGCCCAGAAAAATGATCAAATAAATAAATAAATAAATACAAAGGACCAGGGCCACTCAGCGTTGTTATTTGGCCTTGTCTTGTGTACAGAGATTTCTCATGAATTTCTAATCACTGGATGATTTTTTTTTTTTGGTCGTAGATGATGAAATGTCCAAACTATTTGCAGTTTAACTTTGAGAAATGTGTTTCTGAACCATGTCTTTTACAAAGTGCTGGCTCTGCCCAGGTTTTTACTCCCAAACGTTTATTCATTGTGGGGTGAAGTATTTGTCTGCGCTTGTTTATCTGTTAGCAAAAAGTTTCACGAACCATTGATTGGATTCCATTGAAACTCTCAGAAAGGAATAACTGTATGATCAATATTTGTTGACCCTAATCACTGTATTATTTTAAAAAATGACATTTTGTTTGTGCATTGCATCTTTGGTCAGAAAGATTATGGTTCCAAACCCTGTTGTCTTAAGAATGAATGAAACTACAACAAACCTCCACAACCTTAATATTTATTTTACTAAAATATCTTTTAAACTGGACTTTCAGATTAAATAGAACATTAACCTTTAAATGAGTACGATTGATTTAAACTCAGTTGGAGGTGATTTAATGAAAGTTAAGAAGCAAATCTTCAGCCGTCTTTCTTTCAGATGATCTCACAAGCACATTACTGCAGTCTGGGTGCAGCAGCAGAGAGAGCCGACCTTTTCATGTGTTTTCTGCTGATAGTTTTCTCTAGGGATGGATGATATTGGATTTTTGGCCGACATCCGATGTGCCAATATGTTGAAACTTATTTGGCCGATAACCGATACTGCTATTTTTATTTACTTCCCTTTGTCAGAACATAGCCTCTTACAGTATTTAGACTTATTTGCTACAAAAATTGTGCAACAGCTGTAAGAGCTGGTGACATATATTAAGTAACAGCCATATGATATGCATAGCACTTTAACTTATATTAAAAATTATATTAAATGAAAAGTGTTAAATGTTATTTACGGTATTAGCATGTGTCACCTGTGATGCTGTCTCACTTGTGGAGGCCTGTTCCAGGTTCCTAGCTGCAGTGTGGGATCCTCTGCACTCCTGTGCATGAAGGACAGACTTTTTAAGTTCAAAGTCTATCCATTGTGCTGTAAGACTAATCATGCTAACGGAGCTAACACGACGTTCACATGTCTGTGGTAAACACGAGTGCTATCGGCTATTAGCTTCTCAACAATGTTGGAAGTGACGGCTTGTAACTCAGGTAAAGTTACGTCGGGAAAATATCTCCGACTGCAGACGATGTAGCGAGACTCAACGTAGTCCATAAATGTTCGGAATCCGACATCCTCGCCAACGAAAAATGAAACTTCCACACCGCCGACACATGAACTACTGGACTGATTAAAACTTTCAGGAAACAATCATTACCTGCATCTACAACAGATTTTGACGTCAACCCATTTCAAGGTGACGGCCACATGCTGTCATTCAGTCGGATATTGCACTTAGCTTTGACGTGGTAGTAGCCCAGAGTCATTCTCGTGACATACTTTAAGCTTAGCATCGTGCAAAATCACGAGCTTGCACACTAATGTTCTTTTCAAGATCCCAAAACGCTGACGTGAAAGCCAGCAGGTGAAACACATTCCTTCCATTTTATTTTATTTTTCCTCAGGAGGCCTATATGTGCAAATCGACTATACCGCGCTCATAAATTCATTCTGAACGCAGCCTGTCAGACAAACGTGAGGAGTCAACCTGCTCATTTCAGCTCCTTTTAGCCGTCTGAAAACACATCTGCAGATGAAAACAACCCAGCAGCCGTCTGAGTTTAGCGTGTGGTCATCAGGAAACCATCCAGCTGCTCCAGATGTTGCACGAGAGTCGCATTCATCTTTTGGTAGCAAAGAAGATCAGAGCTGAATAATTCATCACGCGTGGAAGCGATCACACGTATGTGCACTGTTGACGGGGTTTTATTACCGTACACACACGCTTGCTTTAAGGCTGAGCGGCAGTGTGAACCCTCCGCCTGCGGTTTGGCAGTTGTGGTCACTGAACAACTCTCACTTGTGGAGGGTGAAGAGAGGGTGGAGCTGAGCGGAGCAAACATGCCCGCTCGCTTACCCTGGATCTGTTTAGGTTTAAAGAAAGATTTTTTATTTTTGTAACGCTCGACGGGGGTTTTCTCTGTTTTTTTTTAACTCCAGGGGGAAAACGTGCACAGAGGAAGCTGCTCGGTCCCTCTGGCCTCCAGACGTTTGGACCGTTGGGCCTTCAAGATGAGCTCCGAGCCTCTTTTAAACATTCGTGTGTGTGCTTTGTGTTTATTTGTGTGTGTCTGGTTTAACTCCCACTTTGAACAGCTGCAGACCCCTCCATCACCAAGTCTTCCTCCTCCTCTGCTTCTGTCTGCTGCATGGCCGTTCTCTCTCGTTTTCTGTCTGTTTCTCCTCCTTCCTCTCTTTCCTACACACACATGATACACACACACACCTCAGGCTCGATATTCATAGCCGCCTCCTCCTTTACTTGACATGGGAGCCTTAACAGATGTGCCCCAGCCTTGAGCTGCCTCCCCCTCCATCCCCCACTCTCTCTCTCTCTCTGTTTTGTGTTTCACCAAAATATCTGTGAAGGCTTGGAAGGAAAGAGCAGGTCACCTGAAATCCACTTGAAGAAGAAATGCATATCGCTCGCTGCCCTTTACGTTATAAACCAGGATCTTCTGCATGACAGCGTTATAGCTGTTTTAGTTCAAATTTGAAAATGATTCAAGATAATGCTCCAAGTCACGTGCTGCGAAACGCTCTTAGCTAACACCACACCAAATTTGAGCTCAATATCCGCAACGTGGCCTGACTCATATCTCTTTTTGTGTTAGCTAAGGTCGGTTAGCTTTGGTGGCCATCTTGATTTGGATTGACTCCAACAGTTCATCAGTTGCAGATGAATATTCAGTGATTACTTTCTGGTGGATTAATCTGCTGGATTAAAAAAAATATTTCGCCAGTTGCCCTCTTCAAAATGGCGGTTAGCGTGTTAGCATTAGCGTCCGCTAGCATTGGTAATACATAAGTGCTTTTGAAATTGTGGACCTAAATAAATCAATAAGTGCTTTAGAAATAGCGGAACTAATTTTTGGATTAGCGCTGCCCAGCACTGTCCAGTAGTTAATGGTAAGCAAATATGTCACATAATCTGTTAGCTAGCCTTGGGGATGACCCTCAGCTACTACCACACAAAAGTTTAGTTAAGCATCTGCAACACTGACCCAGTTGTGGCCATTTTCGTGTTTTCCAAGCTTGATGAGTGCTGGCGGCCATCTTGAATCAGGCTGACTCCAAAACTCAATGAGTTGTAGATGAATACAGGTGGTCCCCGACTTACGACGGCCTCGACTTACGACGTTCTGACTTTACGAACAAGCTCCGTTGAAAAGCATTGCATCGAGTTACGGCGTAGATGCGGCAGAGAAATACGGTACCTGAATCGTCACGGCGGCTGAAATTTACATGTTGGGAAGGGGGAGAGTGGGAGAGGAGGAGCTTCCCTTCCTCAAGTGTTAAGCAGTTCCATCTGATCCAGGTTTGACCAGCAGACTACCTCCTCTTCAATCAAAGTAAGGGAATTTTCCTTTCTATGCTGTTTCTGTGCTGATTCTACCTATTTAAAGTTCCTGGACTGTACACTACGGCACTGTTTTTTTATACATGTAGTTTTTTTAATTACTGTATTGAACATGCTGTACAGAACAGTACTGTTGTACGGTAAATACTGTACAGGTATGTGTTTATAAATGAATGTGGGGTGTAATGTGTAACTATTTGTAAATAAAGTTCTGTGCATGTTTATGGACCAGTATGTACGCTTGTTCAATCTCATGTCGATAAACGGGTGTGCGGCGCAGCGTTAGCATACACTACATGGGGCCGAGATGGTGTAGAGCAGCGTTTCTCAAATAGTGGGGCGCGCCCCCCTGGGGGGGCGCAGTGCGATGCCTGGGGGGGCTCTGAATTCAGTTTTGAATTTTCTTATTGCGCCGTGGAACTAAAATTCCTAGGCATGTTTCAGCACAGCGCTATTATCTGCAGCACACGTAGCATTAGCTTCTCACTGCGGTGTCCTGTTAGTTATGGCTTCCTTGTTAAAAGCTGTTGTTTCACGGAGATTGGTGCGGACGTGCAGAGGAGCGCTCAGAGCTGCAGCTGCAACATGTTTTTTTTTTTTTTCAACACGTCTAACTTGGTAACGGACTTGAAACAACGTCATCCCAATGTGAACGTCTCTTCTAAAAGCAAGAAGAGCAGCTTGTTGCAAACAGCAGCATTTAAACGTCCTTCATCAGGTAAATCAGATCAGTCCAGATCAATAACACAAGCTGTAGAAGTTTTTAAAGCTCTGGGTTGATGTGCAGGCTTTAAAGTTTGTGAGCTCTGCCACAACATCCATCATGTCAACACTTCAGACTGTTTTGAAGCTCCGTTCCAGAACCGAAAGTAAAAAAGTTCATTACTTTATGAAACAACTAAAACTGATGTCAACAAGCCCTAGAGCTGATTAAAGCCCTGATGATGAGGATGATGAGTGAGAGATTCAACCACCTCATAACAACCGTTCAAGAAGAGGTATTGTTGTTTTATTAATATTATTATCTATATAACTTTTTTAAATTTAAAGTTATAATCTTATTAACTCTTCTTTTTTTTTTTACCTCTTTGTGTTTTATTTCCAGTCTGGGACAGTTAGCAGTTGACTTCTTCCTCTTCAGGGAAATTCACTACATCACCTCCAGTAGAAGTGTGTGACTGAACTCTGAACTTTTCCAGGGACACCCTGATGCATGCTCAATAATCCATGTAGAACAATCTAAAAAAGCTAAGTCTGGTCCTCTTCCAGTGACCTGTCCCACCTGGGGGAGCAGGTCCAAGAAGAGGTTGTAAGTAATGAGGACAAATTGCACTACTTTTACACTACTTTTTATATCTACACTACTGCTGATATGTATACATGTATTCTTTTTACTAGCCTTATTGCATATGTTACTTTACCTCTGCACACCTGCTTCTGCAGGACTTGGTGGCTGCAGAAGA
>JBBPBX010042631.1:7951-18403 GCA_038048925.1 Garcialebias charrua | reverse complement strand
ATGGTGTGATCAATAGTATCGAATGCTTTTTTTAAATCAACAAAAATACTGATACAATATTGTTTTTGATCGACAGCAGTAGTTATTTGTTCCATTAATTCCATGAGAGCCATTGATGTAGAGTTTTTTGATCTAAACCCATACTGACTGTTGCTTAGAATATTTTGTTTATCTATAAATTGATCTAGTCTGTTTACAAATAGTTTTTCAAGAATTTTTGAAAACTGTGGTAACAAGGATATAGGTCTATAATTGTTGAACACACATTTATCACCATTTTTAAAAAGAGGAACTACCTTAGCTACTTTCATATTATCTGGAAATATTCCTGTTGAAAATGATAAATTACATATGTATGTAAACGGCTCAATAACATGGCTCATTATGTCCTTTACAAACATCATATCCATGTCCACCCAGTCCCTTGATCTCTTGTCTGTAAGATTTTTTACTACATTCATTATTTCCTCTTTGTTAGTTCCATTTAGAAAAATACTATTTGCACAACCTTTAATTGAATGGATCACATTATTATCTGCTTTTGGTATTTTAGCTGCAAGGCTTGATCCAACATTCACAAAATATTGATTAAATCCATTTACAATTTCATTTTCATCATGAATTTCATCGTTGTCTTTTACAAAGTATTTTGAAATACCAGTTTTTGTTTTATGATTCTTCAGGACACTATTCATTACTCGCCATGTTGCTTTCATATCACCATTACTTTTATCTAATAATTTACTATAATATTCTTTCTTATGTTTCCTTATAATCCCTACTAATTTATTTTTATACTTTTTATATTTTTCTTCAGCGCTCTGACTTCGCAATTTCAAGAAACATGAATACAAATAATTCAAATACTGTAAATTAATACAAATAATAATAAGGTTAAAGTCATGTGCAATGCCACACAATATCACTAACAGTTGAATGATATGTTCAAGGTTCTTTTTTGTCCTTTGCATCACATGTATGGATGTAGTACATGTGGAAATAAATTGTACTCAAGGTCCCAGTTACACCAAAAAATATTAAAAATATAAAGAATTTTAAAAAAGTATACTTGTACAAGGATCTAAAATATATGTTACACAATAATAATGTAATAGTGTGTTAGGGCCTAGAGCACGGGTCTGCAACCTGCGGCTCTGGAGCCACATGTGGCTCTTTGGTCCCTCAACCGCGGCTCTTTCAAGCTTTGATCAAAACTAACTTTAAACTGAATTTTATTTAAAAAAGGGCTAGTTTTAACAGTTTTTCTTGTCATTTCCTTTGCAAATGTGTGAATTCTAGAACTAATATGAGTAAAACATATGTTAACTTTATTTATTTGAAGTATGAAATTTAATTTTTCCACAATTAAAATAATTTACCTAGATCTGCATTGGTCATTGTTTTTTTGTTTGTTTTTTTAATTGGGAAAGAACACGTTATTTTTTCCTTCTTTACAATCTTGTCTTTTTTAGTCTTAAAATGTAAAAATATCAACAAATCATTAGATACTTTCAGCTTTACAATGGCCAGAAAACTACCGGTCAGAAAATTGTCCTCTAACAAACTTATGCCGGGTACCCACCAAACGCGTCAAATCGCTCTTGCCGCACCCTTTTGGCCACTTGTCACCAGAATCTGTTCACACTGAAGACGCCTCTGATGACGCGCAGTGGGAGGAGCGTCTGGCTCCTTTTCCGGTCGGTTTGTTTTGTTTTTTTGTACACTGTGCAGACAAAATCAGCTGTACGTGAGCCTCGTTACTACTTGAGTGGGTTTTCTACGAGCCGAACTGCAGCTCCGAAAGTCTTTGTTGAGATTAAAACGTTTTTTTTTTATGTTTGGGGTGATGGTACGCTCGAGCGGACAGCGGCAACTGTAAAAATGCCAAGTTTCTTACCGGAGGCTGGTTTCTTCATCGAGGCTTGTTAGGGTAAGTTTAAAAAGTCCCGTCGTCGTTGCGTCATCACATAGCAGAGTCTCTCCCGATTGGTTGCTGTGACGCGGCGAGCGTGGCAGCAGCAAATATTTGAACTTTGGCCGCTCGACGCGTTCGCCGGCTTTGGACGCGTCGCATGCGCGGAAAAGAACTGCCGCGCGCTGCCGCGACGCTTGAAACGCTCAAAACGCGCCGCTTCACGATTCGCCGCATCACATAGCAGAGTCTCTCCCGATTGGTTGCTATGACGCGGCGAGCGTGGCAGCAGCAAATATTTGAACTTTGGCCGCTCGACGCGTTCGCCGGCTTTGGACGCGTCGCATGCGCGGAAAAGAACTGCCGCGCGCTGCCGCGACGCTTGAAACGCTCAAAACGCGCCGCTTCACGATTCGCCGCGCCCCGACGTGTCTCCACATAGACTTTGAATGTAAACCGGCTGCTTCCGCTGCCCGAAACGCGTTTGGTGGGTACCCGGGCCGGCATTAAAGTGGTCTGTGGGCCACCAGTTGAGAATCCCAGTTGTAGCAGGTATTGTGGCTCCGGACACGTTTAATTTAGTGAACAAAGGGGCAGAAATGGCTCTTTTGATCGTAAAGGTTGCAGACCCCTGGCCTAGAGAGTTCTAAATAACTCATCTACTACCATGCAAAGTTGTGACTCAAAGTTAAAGCCAGTTGTCTAGTAGGTATCTTACTGTCTAATGTGATTAGATGAATGTTCCTACAAGCACCCTGCAGATGCTGGATTCTGTCTATCATGGTGCACTAAGATTCATAACTGGCTGTGATTATCGTATCCACCACTGCACCCTGTATTCACTGGTTAACTGGACATCATTAACTTCACTCTTCCACTGGTACATTTTCACCTTTAAATCACTTCTTGGTCTGCTGCCTTCACACATCTCATCCTACATGTCTCTGCATGAGTGCAGCTACAGTGTGTGCTCTCAGGACATGATTACCTGCAGTGTCCCCTCAGTGAGGACTGAACTTGGCAAAAGGGCCTTCTCCTACTCCGCTCATGCTTTCTGGAATATCTTGAAAAAAGATCTGAAGCTCTCGACCTCTCTAAGTGACTTTAAACATCTGTTGAACTCCTGGCAAAGACTTATGCAGACATGTTCCTGTTTTTAGTTTTCTACATTCGCCTTATAATCTAGCGGTTTCTGTTTTATTTTTTGCCATCTTATTTTATTTTTATTAATTTTTTAAAATCTGTATGCCTTTTTATGATTGTCTATTGTTGTCACTGTTTTCCATTGTTGTCATCATTCTTTGTTGGAATCAGGTCTCTCTATAAATAAGTCCTCAAGGCTCAATGGAATTAGCCTGTCTAAATAAAGGTTGAATTATTTATTGTCCAATGATTCATTTGATATTTTGCTAACAGATAAACAGAATGTACTCCCATTTTCAACAGTAATGTTTCAAACTGAGATTTTATGCAAGTAGTTGGCACTCAGTGTAGTGTACATGTTGGGGATGACTGTCAGCCACTACCACACAAAATATCTAGTTTAACATTTGTAAAAACTAAGTGTTGCAGAAAATGTATTTCACAAACGTTGTTTAGCCAAAAGAACCACACTTGATGGCAGGAGAGACTTTTAACCGGTATTTATACTTGCAAGGTCAGAATTACAGGAGCGGCTACATAAATATAAATCTATCACATACTGTACATAGATGTACAGTATACACATGAGAACCAGTCAAGAAAAAAGCAACAAGCAGCGTCATCCGCTCGCTTTTTATACCCTTATCAGTTCAGGGTTTATTGTATTTCAGTGGTTGTCCTCGAAGCCAGCTGCTGTCTCACATGGTACTCCCGGCCTTCAACGATTTGGTTCGTGGGCATCTCTTTAGGATAAAGATGTTTTGGGAGACAACTTAGTTATTCATTTCAAGGAGAATAATGTTCAAAATAAAACATCCATAACCTTGGTCAAGAAAAAAAAAATCCCTGACATTGTTAAAGCCGTTTTTGTGTTTTTCTTTGATTTTATTGGTGCACTTAAAGAGCTGTGGTTGCCATGAAGGTTCAGGTAAATACAGCAGAGGATATCCCCATTGCACTCATAAACCAATGTTCAAGCCTCACAAAAGGTTCCTTGCAGTTTTAAATGCATTTTACCCAGATGACATGTGGTGGGCTTGCTGTTTACCGGGATCCTATTAGGTCTGTGTTCTGCCAACCTCACAGAGGTTTAATCTTAATAAAGGCTGATGCCTGTCTCGCTCCCAGATTGCTACAGATTGCAGCCCTGTCTCAGAGCGTAATGAGAGACCCATTCTGGCACAAAGATTTCCTCAAACTGTTAGAAACTCACAGGAACTGTGCTGCTCCTGCAAGGCAGCAACCCTCCTTTACCCAACGCGAATCAATTCTAATTTCGCTTTCCATGTCAATACCCTGCTCACAGCTTGCTTTTGTTTAGCCTGACTTGTTGTTTCCCATCAGTCCTTTGGCATTGTTACGTTAGAGGCAAACTTAATACCATTATTAAGGAGTGGGTAAGAAGAATTTAAGTGACGACTTCTGAAATGTCTCAGCAGTGATCAGCCCACATATATGGACATGGGGCTGATTGATTTTTTTTTATTGACAATCGCAAAAAAAAGGTCAATATTGTAATCACAATGATTGAAAACAGCTTTTTGTTCAGTTTGGAAATGATGCATTTTTTTGCACTTTGAATTTTCCTTGATTCCTTCTTAATGAACTTTCCCAGAAAATAGTTTACACAGGATTTAGTCAAATTGTAGGCCATTGTATAAGATACTTAACTTGTTAATTCTCTTACATTATACAGGTAGTCCACGACTTACGACGGTCTCGAGTTACGACGTTTCGCGGTTACGACGCATCTCCCATTAAAAAATTAATAAATAATTCTGAAATTTTTATTTTGAAAAGCCGAGTTACGCAGTTTCCGGTTTTACTAGATGCGGAGGCTACAGCTGCCCTGTACTCTCTAAAAAAGCTAAGCCTTGTCCTCTGGACATTCAAAAAAACAAAACAAAACTGTGCATAGTACAACTTACTGTTACTGTGTGTACTGTGAACGCGGTTTTACATCGTAAACGAATACATACGGAGGATGGACCGAGCTGGACGGCGGTTTTACGACGTAAACGCAATGGAGAATACGGAGGAGGGACGGAGGAACGGCTTCACCAGCATACCAGTAGGAAATTAACTATTTTTTCCCTTCATTATGGCTCCCAAATGTATGTGTTTTTTTACAATTATGTAGGGTACTGTGTTGGGATAGGCTAAGTGCTTGGTAAAATACAGTACTGTACGTATAAGGTGAAGTATTTACGTATGTTCCGACTTACGTCGAAATTCGGTTTACAACGCCGTGTAGGAACAGATCTCCGTCGTAAGTCGAGGACTACCTGTATTGTAGAACTGAATGAATTTTAGGTACATGCAAAACAGAATAAAGTTGTTTTCCCAAATCACACAAAAAAACGTTGTGCTTTGTGTTAAACGTCAAGATTTATGGATGCAGTTGGGCTTTGTGTGTCTGCTCCCTGTCCCCCTGCTTCTCCCATACAAACAATTTGTACTGACAGATCGACAGTTTACTTTTGTTTGGAATTTAAGCTAGTTTACGGAAGCTGCCATGTTGCATTTTTTGGGTTGAGTCTGTGCATAAAGGATGTGGCGTTTGAGGTCCCACCTATTTTATGCAAGTATGGTGTCAACAATCTTTTGTTTAAAGCACCGAATGAATGATTCAGTGTAGATAAACGTGTTAGAAAAAAGAGGTTTTAAATATTAGCATGCTATGTGTTTCTGTGGCACACTTTAGAATGAATGTCTGTTCACTTGATGCGTCTTCTGTTTCAGTTCTGACACACTTTAAGAAGAACGAGATCCACCTGCTAGAGGAGCGAGCAGATGCTGGAGGCCTTGATCTGATGTCTGATGGATGCTGGTTCTGCTTTCCATCTCCAAGCTCACTCCCGCTCTGTCCCTTATAGACGCCAGGCTTGTACATTGTCACATTTGTTAGTTGTTGGTTGTTGGCTGGGTTTGAGAGTTACTGGCAGTTCTGTTTTCTGGTATTTTGATTGTAAAATTAGTTTTCTAGCCTGAATCTTACAGTCAGCTGTTGGCTGGATCTGGACTTGTCCTTTTGTTTGTTAGTCGGGGCTCCCGACTCCATTTTCTGTCACAGCTCATTCAGGAGGCAAGACAACAAAGTAAAAAAAAAAGCATGCATGCAAAGGCAGTTATGACAAAACCTTTTTTTTTTTTTAAATATATTTTCTGTAAAATTAGCTGTTTTTGAGATTGGAACAAAAATCAAAACTACAAATTTGATTTACTGAACAGACGAGAACATTCAGTTTCAGACAATCAGAAGGTTTGATTCATAAAAACAATAAATCCTAAAACGCTTTTTCTTCTTCCTGCCTTCCATTAGTTTGCTCACATCATTTTGTTGGCATGTTGCTTTTTTTAGCCTTCACCTCAGTTTGCCGTGTTACCGATGTGAGGGCATGTTATTGCAGGACTAAAACTGCCTGCGGCAACATATTAAAAACAGGGTCACAGGCGAGCTTCCCCCAGTGCTTCTTGTCAAATTTAGGTTTTGATGTACCAAGAATGTTGTACTTCAGGCAGAAACAGCTAAAAAAAATAGGAAATGATGAACCTGACTGCATCATTACATTAACTGGAGATTTGAGGAAAAACCCACAAGATTATGTTAGATTTTGGACACATCAATGAAATCTTTAGTTTAATACACAAAGACCTTATGAGCTCATGATAAGAAACTGTGCTCATAAATTGTAACACCTTGTGGCTTAAAGGACAAAAAAAACTTCTGATCGTTCATGTGTGTGTGTTTGTGTTTGAACAAAATCCTTTCTCAGCCGCTGCACAAAATTTGATTCAGATTGTAGGAAATCATCATTTGAAGTATGTCTACAACAGATTAACTGTTGGAGTCAGTTGAATTCAAGATGGCCGCATTAGCCAACACTAAAATATTTTTTGTAGATATTGAACTAAATCTGTTGAGTAAGGAAGCCCATTTCCATCATGAAAGAAAAAATAAAAAGCCCAACAGGAAGTCATAATTTTGACTTTTAAAGTCATAATTGTGAAAATAAAAGAAGTAATTTCAAGTTTTAAAGTCATAATTACGAGAATAAAAGTCATAATTACAAGTTTTAAAGTCATAATTATGAGAATAAGTCATAATTTTGACTTTTAAAATAATAATTTTGTCTTTTAAAGTCATAATTACAAAAATACAAGTCATAATTATGAGTTTTAAAGTCATAATTTCGAGTTTTAAAGACATAATCACAAGTTTTAAAGTTATAATTATGACTTTAAAAGTCATAATTATGAGTTTAAAAGTCTTGATTATGAGTTTTAATGTCACAATTATGAGAATAAAAGTCGCAATTTTGACTTTTCTCATTTAATTTCGAAGTTTGGCCCTTGCCGGACACAGTGACTCTACAGGGATGCAACTTCCTGTCAGACCCAGTAGTTTTCTTGCATAACACATGGATTCATTAATTCAATGTATGTCCCTCTGCCTTCAAACATCAATCCAAAAGGTATGCAATGTATACATCATTTCATCGCCACTTCATATAGCATTTAGTATCGAAGCCCATTTCCGCTATGAAATAAAAGCCCAACAGGAAGTCATGATTGAGTTTTAAAGTCATAATTATGAGAATAAAAGTCATAATTATGAATTTAAAAGTCAAAATTATGACTTTAAAGAGGAACTAAACCCAAAATTAACTTTTTTTAGCTGATAAACTCCCTAGAATGTGTTCAAAATGTTATCTAGCATTATGGCTGTGTTTAGTTTCATATAATTGCGCGTATTTGTGTAAATCGGCTAATTGGCAATATTTTGGCCTAAAAACATGTTTACGGTAGTCCTTTGGGTTGAACAGAGGTTATTGCACCTTAATTTTCATATTGGTCAGGACTGTTCACTCTGATGTGTCTTGTACACTCTGATGTCACAAAGGTGGTTCAAGCAGAGCCAATCCCCTGCAGAGATGAGAAGGTCCTGCAGCTGTGCATACCTTATATGGAAGTGCTACATTTCACTCCTGACAAGCGGTTTTTTTTTTCTTTTCATTTTCATTTTTTTAGGCCTTTGGTTTTGGATGGAATGGGTGGAATAGATAAATACATCTACATGTTTATTCTTTGTTGTTGCTTGGTGTATGTTGTTGGCTAGAGGTTTAATTTGTTTTAGGTTGTTGCAGGTGGAGGCGTGAACAAAAGCACAACTCTACCTCCACCCCTCCTTGTCTCTCGACACGCCCATTTTCAGGGAGATTTTGGAAGGAGGAGTTACCGATCCACAGGGTGTGGAGTTGCTCTTTAAAAGTCGAAATTATGACTTCCTGTTGGGCTTCTTTTTTTATTTCATGGCTTCCAATAAATCAGAATAAGCTTTATGATCATTGCACCGAGGCGAGGTACAGTGAGAACATGTATGAACAGTCGCCCGAAGATGGACAGAGTGTACAAAGCTGTAGCTAATTTTATCAGCGTGGCCTTTCTTATTCTTTTCAGAATAATAATTTTAGATATGAAAAGGGGGACGAACCATGAGGGTAGATAGTGGTATTACAAAAAAGATCTTTCACATCTTGTCTATCAGGACACGATTTGAGACATCAAAAAACTACCAGCAAGCACAATTAAAAACAGATTACATATGCATTTGAGGTTGAGGTGGTGAGATTTGTCCATGAGCCTTTTTCAGATCGGCCACAGTTCTGATGATGTTGTTCAACCAGCAGTTCTGATAAGCTTGCACAGAAAGTTCTCGAGGGTGGGGGTTGCGATAGATGAAGCTTGTTATCCTTGGCTAATCATGACCCAGGAGAAATTTGATAGTCAGCCAATTTCCAAGGCTGGCGGTGAGTCAGATTCAGATAAGATTGATTGTAGGGATGCACCGATCCACATTTCTCACTTCCGATCCGATACTTAATAACTGAGTATCGACCGATACCGATACTTTTCCGATCCGATACTGTCAGGTATGTGACTCTGACTATTCATTTTAACATTGTGTGAGATAAACCCAATGAAGACACTCTTGAGCCTTACATCAGGTAACTAACGCACAAACTTTAACAGCACACAAGAGGCAAGCCTATACCACACACATGTCCTTCTTACTCATGGTGCAACTGAAAAAACTAAAAAAGCGCTAAGCATGATGGGAAAGACAACACAACCACTCCCCTTAACCACTAAGAGAGTGGATTTTGTTGTCTTTCCCATAATGCTTAGCGTTTTTTTTAGTTTTCCAGCTAAGCTGGAAAACTAAGAACAACAGCAGCTCATGGCTCACTGCTAAAGCTGAAAAACTAAAAAAAAAACGCTAAGCATTATGGGCAAGACAACAAAATCCACTCTCTTAGCGGTTAAGGGGAGTGGCTGTGTTGTCTTTCCCATCATGCTTAGCGCTTTTTTTGTTTTTCCAGTTTTAGCTGGAAAACTATTGGTTATAACTATTGGTTATAATGGGAAAGACAACAAAATCCACTCTCTTAGTAGTTAAGGGGAGTGGCTGTGTTGTCTTTCCCATCATGCTTAGCACTTTTTTCGTTTTTTCAGCTGTACCATGAGTAAGAAGGACATGTGTGTGGTATAGACTTGCCTCTTGTGTGCTGTTAGTCAGTGGGTTCCCTATTGTAAGGCTTAAGAGTGTCTTCATTAGGTTTAACTCACACAATGTTAAGATGGCAGTCACAGAATGTGATTGAACACAAGTGCTCTTTGAAGCTGGATCGGAAATATCGGTAGGATGGATCCAATATCCAATACTTACATCATGCTGGTATCGGATACCGATACTGGATCGGATCGGCCCCATCCCTAATTGATTGTTGATTTTCTTCAGGCAGACAGATATTTTCCTTCAGCCTTGAGTCCATCTGGACGATCCGTTTCCAAAATGGCCTAATTGTGGGAATCCATTCCACTGATCCACGAGTCTCCCCCAAGGTCGAACCCACCATGCTGACGAGTCCCAGAAGCCGCAGGTGGCCTGCGATTCTCATAAATCGCCTCCACCTTACGGTTTAGCTCGTAAATCAGCTGATTTTGTGAGGTCACGGCACGGATCAAACCTTCACACTGGCTCGGAAGCTTTGTCATGGCCGAAACTGCTGCCGTTAACTTCTTCAATTTCCGATAGAACAAAGCCCCTCTGATGCCAAAAAGCAGAGTCCCTGCTATCATAAATCCAATTATGTAAACGTCTTCAACATCCTCCTGAGACAGGACTGAGAGACACATCACCTGCCACACTCCCCATGAGTCCATGACGTATCCCGCAGTGTGCGTCTGAGCTGGACACACTGGTTCCCCCGGACCTTGTCGCTTTGTTGAAAAAATCTTGTCAATAGAGTTGATCGTCCATGATACCAGATCCATAATCTTAATTTACATTCGGGAGATGAGTACCCGAGGCGCTTTTAGACACACAGAAATTG